>VWYI01027905.1:1914-91229 GCA_013399455.1 Anthoscopus minutus | reverse complement strand
TCGGCCTTCTTGCCCACCTGGGCACACATCGGCTCAAGTTTGAACACTGTCACCTGGCACCCCCAGGGCCTTTCCCTCTGGGCAGCTTTCCATCCCCTCTGTCCCCTGCCTGGAGCTCTGCAGGGGCTGCTTGGGGCACAAGGGAAGGACCTGACACTTGGCCTTTTTTAATGTTGTCATGGTTCAACCCCATCTGTCAACTAAGTACCACAGAACTGCTCATTACCCCCTGCTCCTGCTGCCCCAGTGGGGAGGAGAAACAAGGAAAAAGGTAAACCTTGTGTGTTGAGATAAGAACACTTTAAGAACTCAAACAAAATAAAACATAATAATAGCACTAATCATAAGAACAACTACAATAATAATAAAAATTTTAATGAAGTTGCAATTATTACAATTGTAATTGTAATGAAATGGAGAGGAATAGAGAAATAGTACTCAATATAAGTAAGTGATGCACAACAACATTGCGCACCACCCACTGAGTGACGCTCAGCCACTGCCTGAGCAGCAAGTGCCTCCCAGCCAGTCTCCCCCAATTAATAAACTGGGCATGAAGTTCTATGGTGTGGAATATTCCTCTGTCCAATTCAGGTCATCTGTCCTGGTTATGCTCCCTCCTTGCTTCTTGTGCACCTGCTCCTGGCAGAGCAAGACACAATGAAATGTCCTTGACTTGGGACAAACACTGTTTAACAAGTGAAACACCAGTGTCTTATCAACATTATTCTCATCCTAAATCCAAACCAGAGTGCTGTCCCAGCTATTAGAAAGAAAATGAACTCTACCCCAGCTGAAACAAGGACAGAACCTCATTCTGTTGGCGTTGACCCAGCCTGTCCAGATCCCTCTGCAGATCCTTCCTACCCTCCTGCACATCTACACTCCTGCCCAATGGGGTTTCATCTGCAAACCTACTGAGGGTGCACTTGATATCCTTTTCCAGATCATTGATAAAGATTAAACACGACTGGCTCCAGTTCTGAGCCTCGAGGAACCTTCCTAGTGACCAGATACCAACTGGATGTTATTCCATACACTACCACTTTCTGGAACTGGCCATGTGGTCAGTAATTTACCCAGAAAAGAGCACATCTGTCCAAGCTGTGATATACTATGCCCAAATATATATATTATCTATTATATATAATCAATGTGATATGCTGTATATTATTGTATATATATATATGTATTGATATATATCTATATTATATATCTGATATATTACAGTGTAATATTCTGCAAAAATTTCAAATTAATTTAGTCCCACAGATTCTTGCACTCCCCCCTCAAATTCAGAATGCAGAGTCTGTTCTGCTTCCAGGAAGTTTCATCAGGACAAGGAAATTTGCATATCTGCACTTCTGCCACGAGGAAGGTATGGAACTGGGAATACAGTTCCAGCATTAGAGATGGGAACATGCACCAGCCCTTGGGGTATAGCAGAGCCACAAAGACTGAGGTTAACCCAAGTCTGGTGGTGTTGCCAGGGTGCATGTTCCTTGGCCCAAGGCACTGGCCAAGGTCAGTGCAGTGTGAGACTGAATATCTCAGGATGTGTCCTAGCACTGATCAAACTCAGGCAGAGACAAGTTTAGACAGGAGGAGGTAGTGCAGTAGTTTCAAAGGACACCTTGAACTCAGTTCTGTGCTTAAAACGTGGTAAAATGGGACTAATGGCAATCATGGGAATTGAATGCAAGAACAGCCCAGACCCTTGCAATTGCCACTGCTGAGAAAGGAGATTTCCTGTGAATGAAATCTTTTTCTGGGATGCTTTGATGTAAACAAAGCATCTTGTTTCATACGATTTGTCTCTTTGTGGCAGCAGAGCAGGAGCTCCCTGGAAAGGGGCTGTCCCTGAAGACACCTTCTGTATGGTCAGGGGTTCCAGTAAAACTTCCCCAGCAATCTAACTTCACTTTTTGGTGATATCAGCTACAGATCCCTCCTTTACTGCACATATATTCATGGCTTGCTGTCTGGCTCATCTCATCCCTGGCATCTTGCTTCTGTCCCAGTAATGGAAATATTAATTAAAATCAGCCCCACTGTGAGTAGCTCCACATGTGCTTGCAGGACTGGGACCTCTTTCCTGCAAGGATTTGGCACTTCTGCCAGTTGCCCAACCACTGTCCCTTGTCTGCAGCCTGCTGAGATCTGAGATTCCTCATTTTCATGAGGGATTCCCTGTGGAGCATATTAATTAATCTCACTGAGCTACAATAAGAAACCTGTATGGTCAGGGGTCTTTCTTTCTTTCTTTCTTTCATTCTTTCGTTCTTTCGTTCTTTTGTTCTTTCGTTCATTCGTTCGTTCGTTCATTCTTTCATTGGTTCTTTTGTTCATTCTTTCATTCGTTCTTTCGTTCGTTCTTTTGTTTGTTCGTTCTTTCGTTCTTTTGTACTTTTGTACTTTCGTTCTTTCATTCTTTCTTTTGTTCTTTCATTCTTTCTTTCTTTTGTTCTTTCGTTCTTTCATTCTTTCTTTCTTACTTTTGTTCTTTCTTTCTTTCATTCTTTCTTTCATTATTTTGTTCTTTCATTAGTTCTTCCTTCCTTCCTTCCTTCCTTCCTTCCTTCCTTCTTTTCTTTTTTCTCTGTCTTTCTTTCTGTCTGTCTTCTATAGGGATATTTAGTGTATACATTTGAGAACATGGGAAGTTTTTCAGGAATTGTTACCAGTTACCATCAATAAATAAATTTATTTCTGCTGGAAACAAAAGCAACACTTTATTCTAATGTATAGCTCATACTCATCCTACCCTTGCTACCCAGCTGCTTTCTTTCCTTACATATCAAAAGAATCCTCTCCTGTTGTTTTAATGTTTGTTGGACCACTGTCATATTATTCCTACATATAAAAACTTGGAAATTGATTTGTTGATTTATCCTTTTCCCACTCCTCTTAAGTGTCTCCTGATAATTCTTCCCTTGCAATAAGTATTACTGTAATCTTGCAATAAGTTGCAAGATGTATTGCAATAAGCATTATTATACTCTAATCTTGATATTCTTTATGAATTTGTCATGGAGAAATCTCAAGCTCCTTTGTTAACCATCTCTGCATTCTTAATACCATGTGACTCAGTTACTAATCCCTTTAATTTTTCACCCTTGTGCTTCAGAAATTAAGGACTTTGATACCTGGTTTTGCTTATCCTTCTTTTAATTTCAGCAATAGTAGTGAACATCTGATCAAACACCTTTCCATATTGTCCTCTGTTGATCTAAACCAAGCTTAAAATAAAATTGCTTTTTGCTGGTTCTGATGCTGTTTTAGGGGGAACAATATATATTGCCTATTACATCCAGGAAGGGCTGAGCTAAAGTCTCACTCGTAACAGTGATTCTTCACTTGCCATCTAGAACTGTGCAAAATGACACACTTCCCAGAATTTCTCTTCCAAATGGTTTCCAAGAGATCTCATGTCATGTCTGGGTCCAGTGGCAGAGATCTGCAATGACTTCCTGGAAAATGAATTATATTCAGATGGATCCTGTTTTGTGTATGGTCTCATCTGTTAAACCCATATGAGGTACTGTGTTATTCAACTGCTCTGCAGCTTTGTGGTTACTGCCTTTATTTCCCTCTCAGATCATATCCCTCAGCCCTGTGTAGTAATCATACCACTTTCCTGTTGTCACAAAAGTACTCTTTCACATCTAGTAATCAAAGTTCTTGTTTTTCCAAGCATCCACATTGCATATCTTCCATTTTCAGTGGGCAAGGTTCCCTCACCTTTTTATTTCCTTCTTACTTTCCCTTTTTTGCCCTTTTTCTTCATATCCCTTTTCTTTCTCCACTCTTTGCTCTGGCCATTTAATCTCTTTTTTATACCCTTTAGCATCTCATAATATTTTTCTCTTTCCCCACCCTTCTTTCTCTTTCTTTTTCTCTTTTTCTTTTCTCCCTGTGAAAAAGCTCCTGTTTTTATAACTCTGTGCTTCTCTTACTGCTTTATGTTAGCCTGCAAAAGAGTAGCAGGGAATTATGCTTAAAGTAATTTAACCTGTTCTTATTCTATAAAATATGGAGCACTCTTGAACAGTGATTCTGTCTCTGCTCATGTCCTGGCGCTCCAGAAGAGATTATGTGCACAGCCTAGAAAATAGAGGACAGTGTCTAGGAGCTGATAAGGAATGGGGTGCAGGAAGAGGCTGGAAGATATTGAGGATGGAAAGGGGAAACGAGCAAAGAAAGTTACAAAAATTTGAGGGGAACCATGATGGTCAGGATGGGGTAAGAAAAGCCGTTTGGGGAACCAGTGGCTCTGGGGATAGTGCCATGGCCAAGACAGTCCTGTGCTCTATTGCATTCCAGGTGGGAGTTGGGCTCTTCTCCCACACAACCAGCAAAAGGACGAGTGGAAGTGGCTTCAAGTTGCACCAGTTCAAGCTGGATATTTGTACAAATTTCTTCACTGAAAGAGTGGTTAAGCGCTGGAACAGGCTGCCCAGGGAAGTGGTGGAGTCACCATTCCTGGAGGTGTTTGAAAAATGAGATGTGTCACTTTGTGATAGGGTTTACTGGGCATCATGGTGTTTGGTTGAAGACTGGACTTGATCTTTTCCAAGATCAGTGATTCTGTGATTCTGCATGCAAGGTAAGGGAGGGAAAGTGGGCAGAAAGCGAAGAGGAGACAGTGTGTGAAGATAAAGAAACGGGACAGGAACAAGAGGTATAATATGCACAGAAAGGGCATGAGGTGAGGGAGGAGCCCTCCTGATTCCCCTGCATGTCTCTGTCATTGTGGGAAGCCACTGTTCTCCCCCCAGGTTCCACTTGGTCTCTGGGGGTGCTGGCCCCGTTCCCTGCACCCCCCAAGCCCCGCGCCCGTCTGAGGCCTCAGCTCTCGCTCTGTCCAACAGCAGCAAAGTGCCAGAGTCAGCTGCTGGCAAACTGCTTTGGTTAAATAATAAAACAACAACAACAACAAATTTATATACATAAGAAAAGGAAAATGAAGCAATGATGGTTTGGGCAATTAAACTAAAAGCATTTTAGAGTGTAATCCAGCTCTCTCTATCAATAATTCAGGAGGGCAAGATCAGTCTAATTGATTGAACACCTTCCACAGTAGTCAGCCACTAATAAGACAAATGAAATGTCTTTTTTATTGTCAAATCTCCATCTCACATTTGCTGAGGCAAAATCCTGCAGGGCATTTCATTTGAGGAGCTTGGGTATTTTTTTCTCTTGATGGAGATAAATTGAAGGCCAGCATCTGTTTTTAAAGAGCAATAAATTAGGCCTGTCTGCTCCTTTGGCCATGGGTGGGTGGAGAAACAGAGCTGTACTGAGCAGGATTCACATGTAAACCTTGTGTGTGTTGTCAAAAGTTGAACCCAGTTTCCAGAGGATGTGTTTTCACTGTGTGATGATCTGAGTGCCTGGGACACTTGGCCTTGACAGACTCCAAAGAACTGCAGATCCTACCCTAAATCTGGTGTCTCTCATCTCCGTTCCTCTAAAGAACCTCATTAGCATCCCTGTTTCCCTGGTGGCAATATTAATGCTTAGCTTCTGACATGGCTCAGGCGTTGAGAACGTGCTGAGAGATTGTTTAACTTTCCTGTTATGTGAGCAAACCCTGTTGCATGTTCTGGGGGAAAAAAATATGTGAGTAGAAACTGGTTTATGTTTTACAGCTTTCCTCCAAAATCATGGCAAATGCAATGACTGGGAGGACATCTGTGAAGACAAAGTAGGGCATGCCCAGCAAATTTGCTTGTTTTTGTTTCCTTTGGACTATATCACTGCATGGGGGAGGTGATTGCCCCAGCAGGATGGAGCTTGTGGACATCAGCTTCAGAGCATTGCCCATCTCTAATAAAAAGCTGATTTGAAGAAAGGGTAAAACTAGAGCTACCACTGATGTACATACAAGTGCCTATCTGCAGGGTGTAAATCTATGTGTGAGAAGGCTTCTTTAAGCTCAGATACTCACCAGTTATTCTAAAACATCCTCTTATACACAGAGGCTCTGGGACTGGATTTTTAGCCAATATAAATCAAAGTAGCTCCTCAGGGCATTCTGCTGACTTATATGAGCCAGATATCCTGCCCTGGGGTGAAGAAAGAGGTCTGATTATGGTGTATGTGTGTGTATTTAATTAGGAAGGAATTCAAGCTGAGTCTGTGCTCTGGAGTCCCCACTGAGTTAACCCAGCGTGGCACAAGTAACCTTGTGAACAAACCCAAAATCTGGAGGTCTGGTAATGACTTTCCTCTTTTGCTGTTATGATATGTGCTTCCTCACAGCCTAGATAAGGAGGGAGAGAAGGAGGCAAAGTGTCTGAGAGGTTTTGTTTTGCCTGTATTGCCTTTGAAATATTGCAAAATGTGTTTGAATGCTTGATCTAACCAAGGAGTAGTTGTTTTACTTCCTAATCTAATAACTTCCTGATGTCTGTCTCCTCTTAGCTTTGCTGTAGCTGGACTGCACAAATACCATTTAATTGTGTTCTTGTGGAAACTAAAGGCCAGCAGCTTTGCCAAGAAGGGCTAATTTTATAATGTCCCACGCCAGAATTAATCTTGATGGCCGAGATAAGGCTGATGGTTTATAGTTGGCAATTATCATCAGAGGAAAACTGTTGCACAGGGTGGTTACAGGTTATGGAGTTCTCTTAAATATTGTGCATTGTCTTTGGAGGCAGGTGTTTGCTGTAGTTAGACAGAGGAGAATGAAAAAGGGGCAGATGGGAATGAAGGTGGATGACAAGAGGAAAACAGAACCAAAACAAGGTGATAACAACAAATGAAAACAAGTAGGGTGAAGGCAGGAGAACAGCAATGGAGTGGTCTATTGGTGGAGAAGACAAGGAAGAGGGATGAATATGACAAACAAAATAGGAGAAGTGTGGAAATGAAATTGAAAAGGAACTGATGGGAGAATCAGGCCAGTGAGTACAGAAGTCTGACATTCAGTGTAGTCAAAGACTTTTTTGTTGTTTTGAAGGAAATTTTTGGCTTCTCTCTTTACGCCATGTCACTGTCTGTCTGGTAAGAAAAGCAGCTTGGTTACCCAGTAGCTGTGCTGGTGCTTACTGGAGTCTTCTCCCTGGGACAGGTTCTTTGAAGCTGAGAGCTGGTCCTCTGCAGAGATAAATGAAACCTTGCCAGGTTTATAATGCTGCTGCTGCTACACAGCCGGGGAGTCAGAGGTCTTCGGGACTCAGGAACAGCTTCAGACTCAGTGTGAGCACTTGAAGCTGCTGACAACAGCTCTATCAAACTGTATGGTTTTGCAAGGCAAATTGAGACCCACCAATGAATGAGGTAGCAAATCTGAAAGTGAAGATGTTACTTCCAAGAGTTGCAAGCAAGCAACCAAGCAAATATAAAATAGCCAGTGATCTGTATTTGGTTTACGTGGAAAGGTTTTGGCTGCAGGGGTGTCTTCTGTGAGAAAACACAGGAAGCTGTCCCCATGTTGGACAGCTCCAGCCAGCTCTGACATGGAACCCACCATGGCCAAAGCTGAGCCCATCAGCAGTGCTGGTGACATCTCCTTGATATAAGAAAGGGTAAAAAGTCCCAGACAGCATCTGTGAGAGACGAGTGAGAATATGAGAGAGGAGCAACTCTGCAGACAACAAGGTCAGTTCAGAAGGATGGAGAGGAGGTGCTCCGGGTGCTGGAACTGAGATTCCCCAGGAGCAGACCATGGATGTCCATGGGGGAGCAGAGATACAGCTTCAGCTGTGGGAGAACCACCCCAGAGCAGATAACCCACCCTGAAGACTTTGGAGGACCCTGTACTGGAGCATAAGGATTTGCCCTGAAGGAAGCTGTGCTTGGCAGGCACACAGAGGAGCAGGAATTCCTGGCAGGAATGGGAGCTCATGGAAAGGAGCCTATGCTGGAGCAGGTTTGCTGGCAGGACCTGTGTCCCATGGGATACCCACATTGGAGCAGTCTGTTCCTGAAAGACTGTGCCCTGTGGAAAGCTCCCACTTTGTAGCAGTTCTTGAAGAACTGCAGCCCAGAGGAAGGACCTGTGCTGGAGCAGTTTGGTAAGGACTATATCCCATGGGAGGGACCCTGTGCTGGGGCAAGGGCAAGAGTGTAAGCAAGGGGAAGTGGCAGGGACACTGTTATGGACTGGGCACAACCCCCAGTTCTCATCCTTCATGTCAAATTGGGAGAGGAGGAGGAGGAGGAGAGAGAAGAGTTGAGAATGAGGGATTGAAGCTGAGAAGGGGAATAAGAGGGAAGTAGGGATAAGGGGGTTTTGTTTTTTTGTTTTTCTCACTGACCTCATTAGAGAGTAAATGGCAACAAATGAAATTACTCTTCCCCAAGCTGAGCATGTTTTGCCCATGAATGGTCACTGTTGATCAATCAACTTGTCCTCATCACAAGCCACAGATTTTTCAAACCTACTCTTTCCCCCTATTCTGTTAAAGAAAAGTGAGAAAGCAACTTTGTGGCCAGCCAAGGTCAACCCACTGCATTATTATATTGATTCCCAGAAATGTGCAGTTGAGGAAACTTCCCTTCCACAAAACTCTTCTAATAAACTTACTGATAGTCCAAAATTGAGTGCATGTTTGCAGCTCAAATTCCAGATTGATGAGCATGAGATGATTAATAAATCCCACTGTAAATACTGGCCCCTTGTAGATGCAAGGGAAAAGTGGAGGGACATTATGTCTTCTAGGTCTCCAACAGACCCTCAGCACTGCTGCTCCTTATTTGTATAAGCTTCAAAGCCTGCAGGTGAAGCTGAAATGGAGACTTAAATCCCAGCAGGAGTAGTTCTGGAGGATATTTTATTTGAAGTTTTAAATAGGACAAGAGGGAATGGTTTTAAACTGAAAGAGGGTAGATTAGATTAGATATTGTTAAGAAAGTTTTCACTGTGAGAGTGGTAAGGCACTCTCAGAGAGGTTGTCCAGAGAAGCTGTGGATGCCCATTCCTGGAAGTGTTGAGGGCCAGGTTTGATGGGGTTCTGTGCAAACTGATCTTGTGAAAGGTGTCCCTGACCACAGCAGGGGATTGGAACAGGATGATCTTTAAAGTCCCTTCCCATCCAAACCATTCTGTGATTTTATGAGATTACCCTTCTAAGTGTTTTTTCTCTCATGTTGAATAGACGAATAACTTCTCTCCTTGCAAAGCCCTTTTTGGAGGGGATATTAAACTCTTAGTCTGATCTGTATTCTTCACAACTAGGCTTTTTCCCTCTCTGGTATCCATGCTTGGAAAGTGCAGATGGTAATTCTGTGTGTCAGCACAGAATTGTGAATAGTTAGGGATAATCTCATGTGTCATTTATATATCCCCTGCCACTGCAGGATCTTGGATCACAGTGGAGGTTCTCAGGTATAAAAACTGTGCAAATGATGGTTATGACTACTCAGAAATCTTCCATGAAGTACTTTGTCAGTCTGATTTATTGAGCCACCTTGTATGGAGGAGTTCAGCAATGAAATAAAATGAAAAACACTGGTTATGATATTAAAATAATATAATAGGCCATTGCTTTCCACCCAGCAGAAGATAAATGGTGAGGAGTTTGAAGATGTTTTTCTAAGTGACTTCCCATTTCTTCCCACTCAGTTTGACTATTCCTGTTGTCTGGGAATAGAAAACTCAGGTGATGGATGGCTCTGATTATGCCTAGTCAGGTGCATTAAATGGTGTCTCACTCTACTGCCTCCTGCAATCTCACCTCTTGCTGTGCTTATCAGGGCTGGTAGGGAAAAGGTAGATGTCTGTAAACAATAAAGAATTAAAAGAGGAGGTGAAAGAGCTCAGACTGGACTCAGCAAAAGGATTTCTGAGCATTGGAAATGTGTTGAGGAATTTGAACAGATCCACTTTTAGACTAACTGATTGGGATTTGTCTGTCATCCTCAAGACTTGGTAGCACACATGAACCCCATGCTGGTTTTCATGGGTCATTTCATAGGAGAGATGCTTACAGTATATGGAAAGTTTCCTTTTAGCATCCATCTGTTTAATGCTACACGGAGCTTAACTCACTGCTTGTCCCTGGTTAAATCATGAACTCATGTGTTCTTGAGTTACAGTGCTCTGAGTTCACAGACACCAAGAAAAATTACTCTATTTTATCAGTGTAAGACAAAATAAGATCCTATGGATTTTTAGCTACGAACCAAGGACAGTTAGATTTGAGAAGCAGTACTTCATTTTGAGTTTTGTGTCAGTGCTGTATACAAGAGCTGTCTAAAGTTATATGAAATACAGTTTGAAGTCTGTAAAAATGCAGCATTGAATTTGTATCTGTGGCTCTGTATCTAAATTTGGGTTGTTGATGTACAAGAAAATTGAATTCAAGCTGGAAAGGTGAAAAATGCTATCAAAGTGACCCTGTCTAATGCAACAGACTAGCTGTGACTGGTTTATTCCTCCTTGGAAAAAACAAACAAACAAACAAACAAACAAACCAGGCTGGTGAGATATGACTGATCTTTATTAGTCTGCAGAAAAAGCAAACTGGGTGGCTTGCTGTTTGAGCAAAGAACTTTCATGAGAAGAGTCAGACCTTGAACAAGTTTGGATTGAAAAAAGGAAAACTTTTAGCTGTAAGAGCAGTGAGTTTAGGGACAGTCTTGCAGCTTGATTAGTGGAGATGGAAGCCCTAACTGAGATGTACCTGTCTTTTTAGGAAGGAGATTTGCAATGCATAATGAGCTCATCAAGTTCTGGGTTTAATATCTCTTAGGCTCAATTTCCTCACTTTCCTTGGGCAGTTTCTGATGGCTAGAACAGCATCCCATGAGAAATGCTTCTGGCTTTGTCTTGCTGGGGAAAGCTACCAAGGTCTCTCTGCTCCTGGTGTGTCCTTGCTTCTGTGAGATCAAAGTTGCTATAAGAAAAATGTATGAGGCTGCTTCATTTGAAAGTGCCAGCCCAGTGAGTTAGGCTGGTGTAATTACCCTGATACAGCAAATCCAGCAAATCTTCCCATAGCCAAAGCTGAACAACGTTGCAAAACTTTGACCTTCATGTTTTAGCTCAGCTCTTCTGTCTTCAAAGTACAAGGACAGATGTGCCTCAAAGTTAGTACTGGCTCAGTGGAAAGCTGGACAGGACAGTGTCATTGGGCAATATATTTCCATTAACTTTCTTGGTTTCAGCTTCAAAAAATTCTTTCTCAATCAGAATTGAGCTTCTTCCTTCATGGAAGTTTCGATTGAATGATTTCAGCTTTTCAAAGATAATTGACAGAACATACTTTAAAATTCATAGAGGATAATTGAGGCATCTCTCTTTGCTTGTATTTTCAAGCAAAGTATTTTTGGGGGGGAAAAACAGCAAGATAAATAAAATCCCATGTGCATTTAAAAACAGTAAAAGAAACTGAACTGAAAGAATTTGATCATTGTTTTTACTTTATATTCAATGAAATCCACATAGCATGTTCAATAAAATCTATCTATAAATCCAATTGGATCACTGTTCAGCCTATATGTGATGGAATGTGGGAAATTATGACAGATTATGCTGACTTTTTGTGTTAGATCATTGAAGCCAGATTTCAAGTAATAAAACTGATGTTAAATTAGAGTGTCTGCAGGGAAAATAACTTTGGCCAAAACTGCAGCCAGCCAGATTCAGAAGATATGTTTGGGGATGCTTTTCTTCAGAGAAGGGTACAATAAATCCTGTAACTGATGTAAAGAAGTCTATGATTGCAAAGTTCTAGAAGCAGGAAAACTTGTGTCATTCTGGCTAATTTCTTATTGTGGTCATTAAGGGACAGAGAATCACAGGCAAGGGAGAGGGAAGTGGAATTTTTAGTTCCTCCATACTCAGTTGTTCACCTACTGACACAGACACTTCCATGGAAGAAGAGATTTTGTAACTGTATAACTTTTCCATATCAGAGCTTTCTCTGTTTTAGGTGAAGTTGTGTTTCTAAATTGATTTGCTGGCATGTTTTTCTGGCAGGGACTGAACCTAAGCACAGTGGGAATAACTAACCCTCCCTTTAGCTTCCCTTTAGGATGTGAAAGTCCTGGGTTCTGAACAGCAGAAAGGAGAATCTGCTTAAAATACCATGGACCTATTAATTTTTTTTAAAAGTTGGAAAAATACTCTTTTTTTATCTTCCACATGGGAAAAATCTGCAGTAGAAACAGGACAAAATTGAAACAGATACTTGAGCAAACTCATGGCAATTTGTCTGTGCTCTTGTGTGTCTCCTAGCTGCATAATGGCTAAAGTTGTAGAAAGAAAAATGTGATTACTTCAGTGCAAGCACATCTGAACCACTTTCCTGTTTGTCACCCCATGTCTCTTGCTGTGCATGCTATGTTTTACCTGACAGCATTTGATGTCACATGGATTTATGAACATTACTCTGTGAACTGGACAGTGACATCACATCTTCAGAGGACGTGGGTGCTACATCATTAATGATTTCAGTCACTCTGCTCTGTGCTGGCCTTTGCTAATATTTATTTAATGGGATTTTTGTTCAGATACAGCTTCTCACAGCCCTGGCAGTGTCAGACTGAGAGCTGAGAGCAGGACCCTGTTAACCCTGTGAAGACTCAGACCTGGTAGTTTGAAAAGAACTAACTCTTTCAATAAAGTGGAATCAGAAGTTTCTCATGCTTCTTTTTTTCTCATCATGGCATAGAAGAAACCCACTAATTTTGGGTCTTTTATTAAGACGTGACTCCCTGTGCTTCTTCCTGATGTATTTCCCCCTGATCCCTCAGAATGCTGTTTGGATCATACTGGCAGCTCTGCAGGTGGTGAGTCTTTCATCTTTCCCCCTCATGGAGCAGACTCAAGTCACTGCCAATAAACTGTGAACAACAAAGATCAGTTACAGAAAACTATTAAAATTGCCCAAGAAGTCAATTTATAGAGATGAATAAGGAAAAAAATGCTTATTGCAGTCACATCCATGGAGTACAAAAAGCCTTTGTGATGTAAAGAAATGACAGCATCAGGAAAAGCTTGCTATGTGGTGAGGACATAATGTTATAGTGATGGTCAGTCACATTACATATGCAAAAAGGACAATATTTTGCAGTCCAGGCAACTGATAACCCTTATAGCACAGTTCTGCAGCTAGAAGGGCTGTGCACAGCTCTAGCAAAGATCCTGAAAATTTTTGAATCTTTTCTTGCAAGGCAAGTGCAATAAAAGTGATCATATAAGGAGCTGCTTCTAAAGAGATGAAATCTGAATCATGTATGTACATCTGTGTATGTTGTAAAATACCTCTTGTCTTTTTTGCTACAGGACTCTGTGTCCAAGAGCTCTGCTTATAACTGATATTAACTAAGGAATGAAACTGTGACTATCTCCAAGAAGAATAAAGGAGTGAGCTATGACGGAGAGAAATGGAGGTGTTGGATTGAGGGCTACTAAAGAACAGTGTGATAAAAGGCAGCATAGAACAAGAAAAGTACAGGCTGTATCAAAAAAGAACTTCCTAATAGCTGCATCTGCTGGACAGGGCAACAATTTCCTAAGGGTGCAAGCAGAAACCCTGTTATTTCAATCATTTAAACAAAACTGGACAAAGCCCTGGAGAATATATTGTAAGGAACAATCATATGCCATCCCCTGGGAATGGATAACATGACCTGATAAAGTCTTTTCCTAGTGGTTGCGATGATTCTCTTCAGATTGAGAACTTGTTCTGGACATGATTTGTCTTGGGACTAGATATGATGTGAGCCTCAGGTCAGTCCTTTGATTGATTCAGAAAACGAAACAGAGAGGAGGAAGGGGAGGAAAAGAGTACAGGGATAGTTGAAAATAGAGCTCCTGGGAAAATATTGACTCAGAAGTCAACTGTAAACTCCTGCCCAGCTGGAAATCCAGCACAGACCTGCTGTTGGTTTTGGGAGGAGTCAGGAATGGAACACCAGACACAACTCTGGTATACCAGAATCACTGCTGTTTAAATGGTTGTCTCCTCACAGAGCTTGAGAGGTATCTCTCCTGTCTTTCCAGCCTCTTTTCTGAAGCAGAGGAAATTTTAGGGATGAGCTGAGATACTGTTCTATCTGTACAAAATGAGCTGCTCAGTCTTGGCATCCTTGATTTCTTGGGGGGTAGTAAACCAGGAACCAAAACCAGGAAATTGCTTCAGCTGTTCTGTTACCGCATTCAAAAGAATTGTCAGGGACTGCAGATATCTCCTATCTAAGCAGTAGAAATAGAGGCTAAGTTCAATGAAAGCAGGTCTGAGGTAATAAGATCTTCTGTGTCAGATAGATCAGCAGGAAGATTGTGATTTCATGGAGCCATTTGAAGTTTTCCACTTTCTCTCATTTACTATTTTAGTAAACTCCTTTATAGTGTAAATTTTAAACAGGAAAAAAAAAGGGAAATATTCACATTCAAAGGAAAAAAAAATAACAAACATAAGCAAACAGAAGTCTCAAATATTTGGGTTGGTTTTGTTTTTTTTAAAGCAACATCTTCTGAATTTTGTCTTTTGCTAGAAACAAGATGTTTCTTGATGTGCAGCATAGTCAAACCTGGTTTCCTGTGAACTCAAAAGCATCCCCAGTTCTCTTGAACCCTGATTTGCATCTTCATCCTTGCAGGCAGATAGATATTCTACCACAGGCTGTTTAATAAGGTGATGGAGACATTTTATTGCTGCAGTTCTCTCCCATGCCTTTACATCTCATCCAACTTTGCAGGATCTCCAGCTCCTGTTTCTTTCCCCTAACTGGCCAGAGAAGGAGCTGATACCAGCTGCTGCTGAGCCTGCACTATGTGTATGTTGATTTTTAGGCCCTTTTATGTGTATTCACAGATTGGCCAGGTGGCAGGCCCAGCAGAACAGATCACTATCAAGTTCACATTACAGTTTCTTCTAAGTGGTGGAAATTGGTGAGCAGCTTCAAAGTTATCCTGCAGGAAAAACAGATGGGCAGAGATAGAGATATAGATGGCTCATCCTTACCAAGAAATGAGAAAAACACAGAACTAATGAGAAAAAGGAAAGTTTCTTTATGCCTTGGTTTATACTCATAAACCTATTCATTACTGCCATTACCCAGTGGGTATTTGAAAGAGCCAAATGTGACCAAATCTATGTTTTTGCATTATGCAGAAATAATAGGTCTCAAAGGAGAGGAGTTCTGTCCTGCAGGGGAATAAGTCCAGGAAGAATACAAGACCTTTTCCAGGGGAAGCAAAGAAGTCCCTAGGTCTTTCCACCTGGGGGGATGTTGAAACTACCTGGGCACAAGCCTGACAGGAGGAGTGCTGAATAAGCAACACCTCCAACTACTCCGCCATAAGGAACTGAACAGATTTGTGTCCTCAGCTCCCCAGGGAGGATCCAGCAGGGTAGAGGAGAGGCCATCCCTTGTACATGCTAGTGGCGGAGTCCAGGCAGGGAACAAGGAGGAAAGTGCAGTCTAAACAGTCTGAGAACCTCTGAAACACAAATAATCTCCAATGTGTCTCATGGGCATCATCTTACTGAGAGCCTTGCAGGGACTGAGACACATTTGATTTGATGCTCTGAGAATCCAAAGCAAATCTCTTCAAGAGGGTCGATTTCTTACAGAGAACACCTGACTCTATTGCATGTGATCTCCAGTTGGAACCAGCCAAACCAGAAGTCCTAAGTCCCACTCTGAATCAGAAATGAGCATGGCTTTGTTTCACTAAATTTCTGCCTTTGGATCCCTATAATTGTAGTCAGTGTGAGAAACAAAACAGTCTTCCCAGGTGTAACCCACAAGAGGATTACCCAGAATGTTGTTGCAATTGATAGCTTCAGTTCCTGCTCCATCAAGGCTGTAAGAATTCAGGGCTGTGTTCTTAAGCAGTTGCCCAAGCAGTCTTGGTACATTTCCTACAACTGAACCTTCCAATGGAACATAGTTTATCCACCTCTGGTAATGGTCAGGGCTGGGAATTGATGCCAAAAGGCATTTTGGGTGATGCAGAGCATTCACCACGGCAGTATGTACTGCAACTTGCTGTGGCTGGGAGAGAAGCTATGGGAAAAAAATGCTATCCCAAATGCTCCAGAGTGGGAGGTTCAGGTTCCATAAGGAAGGAGATAATATGGGATGGCTGCAGACCAGAATAGTAGAGGGAGTGAGGAAATGTGGCAGAGGAATGAGTGACAGCAGTAGTTATCAGTCTCATCAGTTTTGGATGAGTCCTTGAGATCTGCTACTGGCTGTGCTGACAGGCAGTAGATTCAGCATCCCTGGTGAGCTTACAGCAACCACTGCTGCAGAGGCAGCTCCTGAGGCCAAACACTTGTCTGTCCCCACTCATGATGTGCATGAGTGGCCTTCCACCAGCAAGACTGGCATTGGCTGTGTCTTCACCTGCTGCTCAGCAGATCCCAGAGATCACAGACAGAAGCCATTTTTTCCTTCTCTTCCTCATTTCCTTGCTGCATATTGCCTGTGCCTGCCTGTCCCATTAGAGCTGCTTTTGAAGCTGTTTTCCCTGAACATCTTGGAAGTTTGATTTCAACATCGAGAAGAAAAGCAGTGTACCCTTCTGATGGGGAGAAAAAAAAATCAGTGGAAGCCTGTTGCATCCCTGCCACCCAGAATAGGAGATCTTCTGCAGGTTTGATATAAAACAAAGCAGTGAGTGCTGTCTCCAAGATGGCACGACCTTATTTCTGTAGCCAGAACATGGAAGCAGTGGTAATAGACCAGGGATGAGCCAAGATGAGAGGCCATGCCAAGCTTGTTGAGGGATTTAGTATTTGAGGCTGAATGTCAGATTCTTTCCCCTCTCTTGTGATGTCCCTGTCTTCACAACAGGAGATATCACGTATTGCTATGTGTTCCTGTAGGCAGGCATGTGCAAAACTAAGAGAGATTGTTCAGCTGAAGTCTACAGTGAGACCAGCTGACAAGGGAATAAAAAAGAAAAGAGGTCCTGGAGATGTTTGAAGAGAAAGGCAGCAGGATTCAGGGAGAGGCCAGATGTGGGAGAGAGAAGAGGGAGCAGTCAGCAGTGCCCATGTGCAAGGAGGGTGGTGTAGTTACACAGCAGCTCTCATCCAGGTAACAGCAGCTCTTGATTACCTTACAGGAGAAAGTCTCTGTCCTGGTGACTGAGGAAGTACCAGTTACTTAGATGTAGTATCTCCCTGATCCCTCCTGAAAATATCTTTCATCTGCACCACAAAGGCTGTGTTGTTTCTTCTTCCTGCTGAAAGCTGAAAGCACGAGTAGCAAATCCAGCAGAGACACAGCCTGATCCTTGTGGTGGTTTCTCTGACGTAGACGAACCTCTGAAGTGAAGTGTGTGACATCAGGAAGATGTTTTAATCTGAATTATACTTGCCCATCTGAAGACAGGTGTCATTATCCTCTCTTCATTATCTCCTGGCTTGGGCTGCTGCCAGCATGAGTAAGAAGGGTTTGAGTCACAGGGATGGGGAAGTTAATTCCTTTCTGGTGACTGTTGTCAGAGATGACCTGGCCCAAATTCCCATCATGGAGATGAATGATGTGTAGATAAATGAGGGGAGAAACCTCCTCCTAAGAGAAATAAAGCATCCCTCATGAATCATGTAGAGCATTGCTTTGAGATTCAAGACATCTAAGACTTGCTGCACATTGAACACAAATGTGAATGAGGCTCAGCTGCACTGCAGACACACTCTGGCCTGAGCACAACCTATAACTAACTCACCACTACCACGGTTTTTGGTTTTTAACACTGGCCATGTACTCGGCCTGGTACAAATGCACATCTAGAGGCAAACCTCTCAATCTCTGACAGAGCCCAGCATAGAAAAACACTCAGAAAACCCATGCAGGCTCTATCTGTGCTACTAAGTGAAGCAGGACCTGTGTTTTGCAGGACACAGACACCAACAGAGATGACACACTGAGTGCCAGAAATAGATAAACACATGTGCTGCACCAAGAGGGTGCTGAGTTCCAGTGGATCCTGGCCAGTGTTAACCTCCATATGCGGGCCAGGCGTGGACTTTGCCTAGGACAGTGCTGGTTATTCCAGGGAGAAGCCATAAAGGGCTGGTCTGGTGATAGAGTGTGGACATCATGGGCTGGTGGTGGAATTCATCCTCAGAATCACAGAATTGTTAAGGTTGTAAAAGACATTTAAGATCAACCCAGCACCAATGCAATGTTTACCATTAAACCATGTCCTCAAGTGCCAAATTCCCATGTTTTTTGAACGCTTGACTGCTTCCCTGGGCAATGTATTCCAATACTTTACATTCCTTTTAAGGACTCTTTTTTCCCTAATATCTGATCTAAAGTTCCCATGGCAGAACTTGAGCCCAGTTTAGTTTGCTAGAGTAGATACTGCCTTGCAGTGTTGGAGATGGCTACTATGTAGAATCAACACACTGAATATATTCAGGATTTTTTCCCATAATGTTTTCTTTTTGTTATGGATTTACTTACTCCAAGCAGTCTGTATCATTAAAATAGCATGAATTTGTTTAAGATTCTTTTTGCCCTAGAAACAAAGTATTATTTCAGGGAATTTGTGTTGGAGGACAGGACAGGTGTTACAAACCCGTCTGTACCCTGCAGCTGAGTGTGGTGCAGAAATCACTGATGTAGATCTAAGCAAGCTGCTCTGTCCACAAGAGGCTGTAAAGTGTCAGAGATGCTTCCTTGAGGCCTGAATGCAACATGGCATTTTTTGTGGATAAAAAGTGTATAAAATCATGAGTGACACAAAGAACGGGAAATGATTGTTCGTGGTCTCTTCCAAAGAGGAGGAGACACCATTGACATCAAATTGATAGTAATGAAAAGGAAGTAAAGGAGCAATGGCAATTTTTTTAGAGAGTACATGGCTGTTCTATGAACCTTGCCCCAGGATATTAAAGACATTGAAGGGACAATGCCCAAGCTCAAAGAAGAGCAATCCATTTTGTGTTACTAAATCCAGCAACTGGCTTAGGAAATCCCTGAGCACCAAATAATGAAGCTGGTATATGAATTCTTGGGGGAAAACTCACACGTGATTAAAGCATTCCTGTGCTCTTCCTCAGCCATCTGCTTGTAGTTGCTGTTGGATTCAGGGTAGCAGTGCACAAAGTTCCTCTGATTGTTCTGGTTGTGGGCTGGTACACCAGGACAATGTCTCTTTGCAACCCAGAGAAAAAATACTGGGGTTGTCCCCAGCTGGACCTCACAGAGATTGCAATAGTAGTTTGTCTTTGTGTCTCATCTGAAAGGCACCATAGACAAATAAGCGTTGAAGAAGGCTTTAAGTTTTTCCTCCGACCTTTAGAGCTGCACTCTGGCAAACGAGAAAATATAATTCCTTCTTTCTTCTACAACTACATGTAGGTGCACATGTTCTTTGAGAGTTTTCCATCAGAGAATGGACAAGGCCTGGAAAAATCAAAGGCAGGGAAGACCCCAACAGAGCACTGATTTCATGCCAGCCCTTACAGTGTGGTTCTCTGCTTCCCTTGCCTACACCTTCCTGAAGTTCTAATTGGTGTCTGTAGCCCAACTGCTCCATGACTGGGAGGAGATGAATTTTGGTGTGTATTGGTGCTTCACAGTCCAGAACTGGAATAACACTGAAACATGACATTTCTTTGTGCCAAGTGATTCTTGTTGGTGCCAGCCCAGATGAGCTCTGTCTTGAAAGCCTAAGCAGCTGGGAGGGGTTTTGAAAGTGATGGAGAGTACTAATGACATTGCTTCCAATCAGGGTGAGAGTTATTTAGACTTTCCTTGATCATTGAAATGACATCTCATTAAACACCAGACAAAACTGCCTGCTGTGGTCACACTGCTGTATTGTGGCACCTCAGCAAACCAGTTACTATATTAGAGTAGGATGGGCAGTGTTTGCTTAGGTGTGGCCCAGTGTAAAGCTCCATCTATACCTTTCTCACTCTAAGCTCTGTGGCTTGTTAAGGGATGCATTTCCTGTACCCAGTACTAGGGACTTCTGTTCCAACTTTCTTCGTCTTCAAAACAGATAAGAGAGAAGCCCTGATGTCATCATTAATGTTTCTGTTTTCCTTTAAGCTGTTTGTTTCTTAATGATGTCATTTATCCTCTGCAAAAGGGCAGTGATATTTCTGTAGAGGAAATCAGGAAGAATTTTGGTAGTTGGAATCTGCTACCAAGGCAGTTGCTTTTGCTTCTCCCTTTACTTCATGTAAGTAAAACCCAGCTACCTGGAGACTGACTCTTTGTCCTTTCCCAACATTATTGGTCCTTTGTGCCCCTCTTCTTCTGGCAATTATTCACCTTCCCCTTTATCCTAGAGGAAGTTTCTGATATTAAGAAATCAGTGGCTTGTTTTAGATTTGAAAAATACTGAATTTCAGAGAACATGCACTACTGCAGTTAGGTTTCCATGTATTACTCTATACAGTGCTGGATAGATTCTGCAGTGCTCAAGTAATGGAGAGTTAGGTCTGTCTTTGGTGTATTTTCACACCCCTCATTCCAGAGTGTTTAAGGCAATGGCTAGGGTGTCTATTCCCTAAAACCATGTTGTATAAGATAAATATGTGACTCTAATCCTTTATACATTAATCTATTTATAGAGTCTCATTCCAGCGTCATGAATAAAGTCTTTTCTTTACCTGAGATACATGGTGAAAATACAGAAAGAGACATTTACCTAATATTGTGGAATGTGAGTATGACTTGGGGCGGAATAGAACTCAGAATTTCTGGATTTTCAACCTACCTATGTGAACTGGAGGGGAACTAAAGCCTGCTTGGTGTCTGTGCTTCTGTATCTGTAAAACAGGGATGTGAATATATTTGTATGTTATGGGATATATAATTACAAAATCTGTGACAAATCTTAGAAATTCAATTGTGAGATAGCATGTAAGCACATTCTATTAATGTTTTATGATGTCCCTAAACTGTTTCTTGTGGGCATCTTTAATGAGAAGGATATAGTGATATCAAAGGAAACTTTTTTTCACCCTATTTTTTTTAAAACCCAAAGTAAAATTGTTTCCACCAACTGCCATCTCTGCAACCATCTGGAAAATCACATTTTGTAAAGCTTTCCTTCTCTTCATCATCTGTAACTAAAGCTATAAAATAGGAAGACGTCCTTGGTTTAATTAACACCCCTGTAGTTCAAATGCTGATCTTAGTAATGAGAGGCAATTATAACCTTTTCTGAGGGACAGTCAGGTGGAACTAACCCAGCATCAATCTGAAGACACTTCTCTTTCCAGGTAATTTGGAAACTGTTTTCTATGATGAACAGACTACCAGGCTCAATACAAAAGGTGAACCTCTTTCCCTTATATCCAGGGAAAGAACCTCCTATTCTGAGTTTTGTCCTTCTTTTGTGAAGTGTTTTTTACAACCCATCCATCAACAAATACCAACTGACCTAAGAATAAACCTGTTGCTTTTTGATGGGGATTCTTGCTAGTTTTCTTGTTTTATTTTCCTTGTTTCTTCTTGCTTTACATTTTGAATGTTGCTTGGTGTTCATATTTTGGTTCCAGTAAAAGCGCGGATTCTGAGATGCAGCCCTGTCCTGAGAGGAAAGCAGAATTCTGGGCTCTGCACCTCAACACTGCTGTGGCAGAGCTACAGAAGGTCAGGAGAAGGACATGGAAATGATTAAGGAAATGTGACTTCTGCTATATGAGTTAAAGTTTAGACAGAAAAAGCTGAGAGCAGAGATATGAGTTTAGCTGGAAAACATGGAGGTGGTAGATAAGGGAGATTTAGAACTTCTATTCTGTAACTCAGGTGTTCTAACTGAAACAAGGAGATATCCTTGAAATGAAAATGTACCTTTTTTACATAGCAGATAGTGAACTTCTGGAATTTGTTGCCACAGAAGATTGAGGAGGTGTGCAGTGTCAACAGTTTCAAAAAAGAATTAGACACATTCAGAGCAGCACGTCCATGATCTGAGTCTGAAGGTAATGAGCAGGGCTCCTCAGTGGTCCTGCCTCAGTGGTATCTCATGTCAGGTTTGTCCTCCAGCTTCAGATCTGTAAGACTGTGCATTTGCTGAATGCCTTGTGTTTTATCTGCCAGCCATCTATGGGTATCTGATATTTCAGGGGTCTGGTATAAAGCTAGATGAATCTTTCTGGAAAACTGATTTAAACCTTATCAATATCTCCAATGCAGGCTCCTACACTGGTGCCACTCAAGGTAACTATCATGATTAGGATATCTTCATTTGGCTGTTTACAGGTGATTGTCTGCCAGTGCTGTGGGTATCTAAATTCTGCAAACAGATGTCTAGTCAGTCTAATGGGGACCTAATGAACATGATCAATGAACAGTCAGAACTGTCATTTCATCTTGCCAGACTTGGGATGGTCACTGAAATAACTCACTACTGCTCATTTTCATAGAATTTTTGTTGACTATAATGGGCATTTGGACACATAGAACAGATGTAGATACATAAATGTAGGTATATTAATCTTGAACAGAGTTCTGTCCCAAGATTTCTATTATAAAGATTGTAGAGAAATGGTTGCCTCTTGAGAATAGCTCACTGACCTGTTTTAGACACCTCTGTGTCCACGACAGGAACTGCTCTTGTGAAGTACACAGTTCTACTCACTGACTGCAAAGGGACTCTCAATGGTGGTACCCACATGGTGAATGGATCCACAATGGCCAAGTGGGTCCCAGCCATTTAATTTTGGAGACTTTGGTACAGTCTCTTAAAATCTCAGCTGTAGGAAGTGTAGATTTTTAAAGCAATGTAATTTGAACAGGTATAATTATAATATCAAAACAGCCTCCTGCTTATGGTTTGATTTAGAATAAAGATGATTTTACCATCTGAAAACTATGCTGTGAAATGTGGTATATCCTTCTATCCTTGGATTAGTTTAACATCCTGATGAAATTGTCTTTGCCATACTAACTGTCAAAGCTGTAAAACTATGGCACAAGCTGGTAAGTTGTTTTTTCTAACAGTAAGTAAAGAGAACGGTCATTAAATCCCTAAATTCCTGTGGTGTTCCAGCAATGAGTCATTTTCATTAGGTGTCTAGGAAAAAGGCTTATTCGGTATGGGAGAGTTTGAAAAATAATTTCTTTGGCTAGTGGGCCTGTGGATGCTGCTAATTCTATGCTGTCACACAAAATATAGATGCCATCGCTGTTACTCTGGTTTTAGGACAGAGCAATGCCAACTATTCTCAAAAACACTCCGGGAAAGTCCATCTGTTTCCAAAGTTTCTACTATTGCCAGTGACACTGGACATGACATTTCTTCAGTTAATCAATGCAATATAACCTTGTTTAGGAGACTCAACATTGAGGTAGAATGGGTTGCCCATTCTTTCACCTTTCCCACTCCTTTGTGTTGTTGTTCTGTGCCTTATTTACTTCAGACACAGGGCGTGGGGGAGATTTGGGAAGATGGTGTGACTGCAGCGTCCCCACAGCTTTGGGGATCTGGCTGTGGAGTCAGAGCTATTTGCATGGCTTATGTGATGGAGGAGCCGTGGCCCCCACCTGCCCTGCTGACTGTCCTGTGTTTCCATCCCCTCTCCCAGGTTATGGCCATGCTGCCCCAGGGACGGACGCGGGGAAGGCTTTCTGCATGTTCTACGCAGTCCTGGGGATCCCACTGACACTCGTCATGTTCCAGAGCCTGGGCGAGCGCATGAACACCTTCGTCAAGTACCTCTTGAAACGCATCAAAAAGTGCTGTGGCATGAGGAGCACCGAGGTCTCCATGGAAAACATGGTCACTGTGGGTTTCTTCTCCTGCATGGGGACACTCTGCATTGGAGCAGCAGCCTTTTCCCAGTACGAGGAATGGAGCTTTTTCCATGCTTACTATTACTGCTTTATAACATTGACTACGATAGGGTTTGGAGACTATGTGGCCCTGCAGACCAAAGGGGCCCTTCAAAAGAAGCCTCTCTATGTGGCTTTTAGCTTTATGTACATTCTAGTGGGGTTGACAGTCATTGGGGCATTTCTAAATCTGGTTGTTCTCAGGTTCTTGACCATGAACAGTGAGGATGAGAGAAGGGATGCTGAGGAACGGGCTTCCCTGGCAGGGAACCGCAACAGCATGATTATCCACATCCAAGAGGACTCTCAGCATGGTCGGCCACGGTACAAGGCCGAAGTAACAGACCTCCAGTCAGTTTGTTCCTGCATGTGTTACAGGTCCCACGAGTACACCAGCCGGGTGGTGTCCCACCAAAATTCGTTCAGCTCAAAGCTGAACCCCCAGTACTTTCACTCCATCTCTTACAAGATAGAGGAGATCTCGCCAAGCACATTAAAAAACAGCCTTTTCCCATCTCCTGTCAGCTCCATCTCACCTGGGTTGCACAGCTTTACAGATAACCACAGGCTGATGAAACGGCGAAAGTCCATTTAAAGAGATTTGTCTTATTTTGCTTTCCTTGTTTTTCCCAGTTCTTTGTTGTTTTGGGTTTTTTGTTCCTTGAGTGAGACGGAGCGAGGCCAAAGGGAGTAGAGCAAGCCAGTCCTCCTCTGAGACTCAGCTCTTGAGCATGAAGCATGGATTATTACTGTTCCAGCAAAGTATGCCTTACATTACCCCCTCGGTGGATGTCAGAGGATTCAAGGTGACGTGAAGTGGGTACCAAATCCAAAGTTGCACACACAGCTGGGAGCCTTCATGTGCCACTGGCACTCCTGACCTAACAAACTTTTTTTCCTCACAAGCAGGTTGCAGTGTGTGCGCGTGTGCCTGTGTGAGTGCCGGGTGTGTGTGCGTGTGTGTGCGCGTGCAGTTCCACAACCAGTGCCATGTGACAAAAATTAAAGCATCAGGTATTATTTTTTCTTTTGCCCTTGAAGCAATTGTGTTTCAGCCTGCTTTTTTTGATTGCTTCCAAAAGGAGCAGGGAGGGTGGGAGGGGAGCCAATTTGTTTAGATTTTTTTTTTGCCAAGACAAGCATGCGCCATAAGCAGTCAATATACCAGGTGTATCATGGTAAATTTTTTAATGCTAGATTTTAGATTGTATTAACATTTAAAAACAGGCAGGAGAAGATGGATCATTTTAGCTTGCCAGTTCAAAATTTAAAAAAAAAAAAATAAAGCATGCACTTTGTAAAACTGGTATGCATAATAAAAACACAAGAAAAACTAGCAATGGAATTAATAATCAAAAGCAAACAATCATATTAATTTAACTATATTTAATTTTATAATTTTCAACTGTTCCAACAATTTGCAAGCAGAATTTCTACGATAAATTGGGAAAATTGTTGGAACAGGAGAGTGTATTTTGTTNCTACTACCCCAGGTAAAATCCATACTGAAGAAGATATAATTTCATCATTTCCTCAAAGAGAAACATTTATAAATTATTATTATTATTATTATTATTATTATTATTATTATTTTGTGCAGCAATTACCTGCATGAATAGGATTTATATTTTTTGGAATGCTTGGTTAAGATGGGTATAAATAGGAGGATGTATATTTTTTCTTATATAATAGTGACAGGGCATTCCTTGTTTTAACTAAAAAAATAAAGATGATTGTCTCTAATTGCTTTTGATTTGTAAATAATGGAAAGCCTTTGTTGGTCTCAGGAAGAATTCAAGGGACAGTATCTTGTGTTTGGCTCACTGGGAACTTGTGAGATTAGATGTGATATTGCTTTTTTTACTCGGCAAAGGCAAAATGCATTTAGCAGTAACAGGCAAAAATAGCTTTACTCCAGTGTTTGGAGGGTAACAGCAGGAGCAGTTGTGTTGGCAAGTTGTAGTGGAGAATGCTGAGACCATGTCATAGAGTTGTTCCTTGGACATCATCCATCTCTTAGTTGTTCATCTGGACCAAACAGACTTTACAGAACTTAGAGGCCTAATCCAGCTCCCTTTTAAGAGAATAAGAATTTGCAGTGATTACATGGTATTTAGAGCTTTTGGAGATTTATCTTTGATTTTACAAGGGTAGGACTGGGAGATTTATGAACCTGCACCTTTGATTTAATTCTATCTTTTAAATTGCTTTCCATGTTAATTTGCCATACAAACCCCATTTCTTTTTGGCACTAATCACCTCCTGCTGATTCTACCATTTTGTGCTCTCAATGTAAAGGTAATAATCTTTTTTTTTGCCCTTAAAAGTAGATGGTGTGTGCCCAGCTCTGAGCTCTGTGTGCTGGTGGATGTTGATACCATCTCAGAGAGGTAAAGAGCATTAATAGGGAGAAATAAGGAGTGTCATTCCTCCTCTGTTGTCTTCTCCTTGGCTTTAAATTATTAACTATCAAATATGCTCATGTTCTCCACATCTGTCTTTCAATAATTAAATGACAAGCAAGATATCCATGACTTTGACTCCCTTACACAGCTTCCTTTGGGTACAGGATTCCTGTGGCATGAAATCCTCCATTAAGACTGGTGAAGAACTAACAGGAGTCTTAATGAGGATGGAGGAGGATGGACTTTTTCAGAGTAATGTGTGGGGCATGCTGGGTGCATCAATGCTGTGCTGCCAGTACCATGTCCTAGGACAAATGCTGATGGCAGAAGGAGCGAAGCAATACCTAAAAAAGCAGTTTCAAGATGTGTTAAACCAGCTCAGTGTTTGACACCTCGAAGCTGCTTCCCTTGACAGCCCATAGGGTTCACAGTGCTCTCCAAATTCACTTTTTTTCATCTTTGCTTGTTATCCCAGAAGTGCAAATAAATGCATGTCTCTTTTCCTGCTATGGAGATAAGAAGAACTGTGCCTGGAATATGCACCTCTATATCATGTACAGCTGCTGGGTGTATTTGACACTGGAGAGAAGGAAAATCTTGGGGTTTTGCAGAATTCCAGTTAAGTTCTGTACCTGGCAAAGGAGAATTTTGGTAACAGGACTTTTAGCAAAATCTTTAAAAGAAGAAAGAGTTGCATCTTATAAAACATTGCATAGGTTTTTCCATCTTTTCCTTTAAGCAAAGAAGAAACTATTATTTCTGCTACATACAAAAATCATCTTTAAATGTCCTATAAAACATGTTGAACTGGAGAGGTTGAAAACTTTACATGGCCTAACTGAACCTAAATCTTTACTAAATCTTCCCTCTGGAACCATAAATGAAGAGTAAATTTTAATACATGGGGTGTTTAACCAGGGGAGAAACTTACCTTAGCATGTCATGGGTTATCTGCCACTTAGAGTCTTTGCATTAAAACTCAATGGCTTTATAATAGCTCTGTTTTAGATTAGTTGAAGTTTGTAGATGTAGCTGAAGAAATCTATGTTTGTTAATATGAAGGAGCCAGACTAGATGTCCGTAGCCATACTTTTAAATTTAAAAGTTATCATGGGTGTGTATGTGGGAAAGTGTTTTGCTTGAATATATCTGCATTCCTTGGGATTTTCAAATACTCTTATTTATTTTATTTTCTGGCTGAAGAGCCCACAATCCTGTCCAAGCTGTATTTTTGCCACACATGGGATTTTGAAGTAGGGATGTTTCATTTGCAAAGGAAACTCTTGCAGGACTTTGCTGTGTGAGCAACCAGACACAAGAATTCTCACTTGTGCACATCAGAACATGAGGCAGAATCTGCCTGTCTCTTCAGTTGTTTTCATGGTTCTTGACTGATGTGTGAATAATGGCTTGGGCTGTCTGGAACTGGAACAGACTGAATCATGAAAGAGAAGCTTTTGTCCAAGGTTAATCCCAGCTTTTCAGTTAAACATGAAAAATCAGTCATTGGAAGGTGAGCTGACTTTTGTCAGTTCTGTCTCTGACTTCTTATTTCCCTACATGTTTTCTTCTCACAACACTGCTTTTCACAGAATATTTTCACTAGTACATAATTGGGTTTATTCCACTTAGGATATTTTCTCTTTCAGAACAGCTTCTCCTGCTCGTTACTCACTCTGTTGAAATTCAGCTACGAGCAGGTAGTAGTGGTGCTGCTTATGACTAGACATCCTAATGTCTGCTATCACTTTGTGATGCATTCTCATTCCCTAGAGTCTCATTTCCCCTACCCTTCCCTATTATTAAGCATTAGAAATAATAATAATAATAAATCTGATCAGTCTATTTATGTCACACTAATGTGCTCTTCATCAAAACAACACAAATTTAGCTCCCTGCTGTCAACTTTGATTATATAACAACCCTATTATCCTATAATATTTCATATTATCATCAAAGGGAAAAATCAGTTTGATCAGTGAAGCACCAAAATAGCTTTGATTGAGCACGCTGTGATATGGAAACAAGAGGAAACTTAATAGAACAATGCAGGCACAAGTCTCCACTTGGTTTTCATTGTGTAAGGAATATCCTGACAGATCTAACAGGCACTGCTTTGCCAGAACTTTGTACATGCACCTGCTTTGCAGGGATGCCTGTAGTGAGGCAGCCCTAGAAGGGGTGTTTGGATGTTCCTTCAAGAGTCCAAAATAGCTTCTTGATTGTTAATGAATGAGAAGATGCAGAGTGACCCTCAGCAATAAACTGCAGTTTGAACTGTCTGTAATAGCTCATTAGGAGGAAATAGACAACAAGAAAAGAAAAAAGAAAAAAGAAAAAAGAAAAGAAAAGAGAAGAAAAGAGAAGAAAAGAAAAGAAAAGAAAAGAAAAGAAAAGAAAAGAAAAGAAAAGAAAAGAAAAGAAAAGAAAAGAAAAGAAAAGAAAAGAAAAGAAAAGAAAAGAAAAGAAAAGAAAAAAGAAAAGAAAAAAAAAAGAAAAAAAAAAGAAAAGAAACAACCAAGTTAATTTACTGTATTGTACATTTTCTCATTAGTTTCCTAGCGCTTTGACCAATGAAATGCCAGGGTAGAAATCAAGATTATTGTGAATCTGACCTAAGCAAGGTAATTCCTTTTTTTCTCTGACAGATTTGGAAGGTTTTGTTAAGGAAAAAAATAAAGCTTGATTTGTTGCTAAAAGCTTAAAAAGGAGCAGTCAGTGGATCCAAGATGGAACATGAAAATGTTCCAAAACTATTTGGTGTGTGCAGACCAGAGGACAGGGGTTTGGGTAGAAGTTGCTTTCAGCTGAAGTTTATGTCCTCATTTAGCTTTATGTAATATTCTCGTTAATATTAAGATCTAATTAAGACAGTAATTTAAAATCTTTATGAGGAATCCAGATGAGAGAGATGTGTTGGAGTGTGTCCATTACATTAATGTTATGGACTTTTTCATGCATATTTCAACAAGACACTATTACTGACCAGAATATTGCATAAAATACAATGAGAACCATACCACTGCTACTTTCATAAATTGGAGATGTGTAACAGTCACAGAACTGAAAAAGAAGATAATACCTTTCTGAACAGCCTGCTGTCATCTAACTTTTATATCAAACTTTATTTTGGGAACTTCAGAAAAATACATTGTATAAAAAGAATTTGCTGTCATGACAATTCACCAAAATTGAAACAAATGAAATAATGACATTGGACACAGAGAAATTGATTAGGGATGAAAGATGTCCTGGGACTCTTATGCCAGTTAGTCTGAGCTGAGAGGCTGAATTAAAACCATGAAAAACTGATGCAACCCTTTTGCCAAAATACAGTTTTTAGTTCTTTAAGATGCGTATAATGAATATGGCAAAGGAACTTTCACCACAAAAAAAAGTAGTAGCATGCTAAAAAGAAAGTTGGGGAAAAATAAATTGTTCTTAGAAGCTGGAATAGTTCTGTTATTTCCAGTTGAAAAGGCTGTGAGGTGATGCTGAAGGACTTTTTAGCTTTCATCGTTGTAGAATGAGCCTGGGAGACTGTCTCTGCTCAGTCAAGGCCTACCCCAGTGTTCCACTGATAACTGCTGATGGAGAAATTCATGGAGTTCCTGTCTCTTCAGTCAGGTTTTTGTTGCTGTCTCCATTTAAACCAAGATTTTATTCATCCAGCCCATCCTAAGCAGCGCTGATCCCTGGGACATATTATGTTAGTGATGCTACTTCCTCCTCCTGCTGCTCCCCAAGTGCAAGATGACATGAGCAAATTCTCTCCTTATCTAAGGCCTGGGTAGGAAGGGCTTTCCTCTGAAGCCAATTGATTTGGGTGCCATACAATGAGTCCTGATTTATACCCTTTTCCTGACACTGGAATGTGAACTTTTCTTATGTTTACTGCTAGATACTCTATCAGTGCCTCCAACTACTGCTTACCATGAACAGTCTTTCCTAAACCTAAGGGAAAGCAGTCAACCTGTATAATTTATGCAGCTGTATTTTACTTTATGGAATCTAGTCAAAGCTGCCTGCTAATTTTAGGCGGAAGTACTATCCCTGGAGCCTTCAGCCTTCATTTGTCTCTCCTTCTGTGAAAATTGTAATTAATAAATATCTGAAAGCCCTTCCTTCACCTTGCTTTCTGACAGGGTAAGGAGGGCTGCCATGTATTAACACCCAAAACAGATTGGGAAAAAGAAAAGGAGGGGTAGTGGGGGAAAGATTAATGCTGCAATTTTATTGGTAATTAATATTCACAGTTCCAAGCTGTGTTGTCTTTTAGTTCACTTTGAGAAATACAGAGCAAACAACAGGATGATAACATTTATCACAGCTGGCAAATTCACAAGTGGAGCTGGCAAATATAATAATTGAAACTATGCTCCATAATGCATCTTCCTCATGCATGAGTTCTGATACCACCATTCTGGCTTTGATTCATTGTTTATCTGGCCTGTGGAACAGCTTGCAGTAATTGCTGTATCCAGAGCACTACACTTGAGGCTAGAAGAGAGATCCATTTCACAGACAGCCACCCTCTGGCTTTTTCTACGTTCTCTCCCCCCTTTCCCACTCAGACATTAACTCATTAGCTTGCCATTTCATGGACGTATGTTCAGGCCCAAGATCGCCACATTCTGTACTCTGCCCCTTCATCTATTAATGAAAAGCATTATGCTACACAACTACACCCTGGGGAAGGAAATGTTCCTCTCCAATTACGACTGACAAAAGAAATCTACAGATTGATTAAAAGCAATATGTAGGGAATTAAGTAGGAAATGCAATGTGCATAACCTTGAATGGGTGAGATCCGTTTCTTCCCTGGCTGGGAATGCAAAAGCCTATGAGGAGAACTTTGGAGTGTGTTTGTTTGGGAGAAGTCCATCAGGAGAATCAGGAGAACAAATAATATAAGCAGGTAAAGAGCCACAGTGGTTTAGCTCATTGTCTGTGCATCATTGGTGAGGTGCATAGCATAGTTTCAGATTAAGAAAGAGTCATGGCCTTCTGGCTTTATTTTCTAGTCATCTGCCAGAATCCTCCCATGCAGGACTGGCAGGAGGTTTGGGAAGGATGGACCAGGGCTGGTTCATAGTGGAGTGGATTGTTGTGGCGAGACCACCTTACCAACACCTATGTCAAAGGGAAAGTAGGGAAAATTGTGTTTCCTAGAGCATCTTCCCTCTCCTATTCCATGGAAGAGATCAGTTACACCAGCCCTCCTACTGCCTGCAGCAAATCCAAAAGACCTGAGCTGTGGCATCCTTGCCCATCTTTGATAGCACCTCCCCAGAGCCATAGGAATGTGTGGGAGGTTCTAAGGTTCTCTAGCTGAATTTAGGAGGTCACAATAGAGCAAAGAAACCTCTTCATATTGACTGTGTTTGGACAGTTTCTACATGTCAAACGTCATCAAAACTGACCTTTAGAGAAGGAACATTTATTCATTATTGCTGGCTCTCCCTGCAGAGTGGCTATGAAGCTCCTTAATCATAATTATTGTTCAGAGGATAATTAATCTGATAAAAGTTTTTTATTAGATTATCTAAAGTAGACTGTGTAAGTGATTTTGGAATCCCAGAGTCTGAAACTTTAACTCTACAAAACTATTTCCAAAAGGCCTGTTTGATAATAACACTTCTGACGTGGGAGTCATGCCTAACATGGGAGCTGCCCTATTGACAAGCATCATCTTAGCATCTTGACTGGAGCTGGTGTTGGAAGAACCTGGGAAAGGGATTTTACCTCAGCACCAATGCAGTGAGCTTCTTAATTCCCACTGAATTCAGGGCTGATATCTGACTTGCACAATGGGCAAGAGCTCAGAGCTCTTGCTCAGGGCTGGCTTCTCCTTAGGGTTACTCCTTAGAAACCAAGACATGGGACTTGGGTGGCAGTGCCTTCAGATAGATCTACAGCTGGTTTTTTTAATGCTTCCTGTGAAGTATCCACCACATTTATCTCACCTCTCTGATTTGAAGCTCTTCTCAGAACCCCTTCTGAATGGTGAAGTGGGTGGTTAGAAGTTTCTTGTTCAGCATGCAGCAGTGGGCTCAGATCATTGTCTTCATTATGCCAGTCATCCAAATGAATCTGGAGGCCAAGTCACAGCAATTCATTGTGGTTGTGACCACCAAAACTTTGCCAAATTCTTCTGATTCCTCTAGCAGCTGCTGTCTTCCCAAAAGGCTGGTCAAGTGCCGCAAAAGACATGTATATGAGTCCTTCTAGCAATGCAATTAGTTGGATTTCTTGCCTTTAGTGTACATTCCTTTTGAGTTCTTCAGCACTGAAGCTCCAATTGCTCTATGGTGTCTGATATTTCCATGAGACTTCTCTTTCCCTTGAAGAATTCATTACTGCCATGTATGTTTTCCAGAAAAGGTCCTTTTCAGCTTATCTTCTCAATGCCCAATGTGGAGACTGCAGTCAGAGGCAGCAGTGGGAAATTCCTCTTGATTGTTGATATTGCACCCTTTTTATTCTCTTAGGAAGAACAGAATCCTGTGTTGGTCACTGACCAACAAAACTGGTTTGCTCAACACAAATTAATGATCTTCTTGTGGCAATGTCCCTCTTTTTCAACTGTTTAGCTGCGTTTACCTCGTGGCAGATACTTTCTAATAAATTCTTAGTGCAGGAATATTATTTGGCTGATTGAAGGACAAGTGTAATACCTGCATAACAAGAGAGGGATCCCAGTATCCCAGTCACAAGAGGTTTAAGACAGTTAATCTAGCTGTAGGGTTTATGAAGTAATTTCTTGGGTACCACTCTGAATACTGCTTTTTTGGACTTTGACAAATTTGGTTAATGCACACAAAGTTTGGGTGTAAGTACTGTTGGGTTGAACTTGTCTGATTAAAAAAAAAAAGTTAATACATGCTTCAGAAAGAGTCCTGTCTACTACAAACCTTTGACAACTATAAAATAAGCAGAAATTATGAGGCAATGACTTTTTATTTAGGATGCAAACCTAATCTTTCTTTTACAGAACGCACATTTCCTATAATACAACCAATAATGCACCTGTTCTTTTTTTTTTTAAATTTTTTTTTTGCAAGGTCAGGAGTGAACTGTGGAAGAAAAAAATGCTTTATTTTTCCTCTTCCCTTGACTTGTTAAGATTTGTGTGGTTGTTACCATTGAGGAGTATCAAGTAAAACTTTTGATCCTAGTTGACATGATGGCAAAGGAAATTAATTGGAGCTGGATAGGTCAATGGGGAAAGGGAGGGGAGGCTTAACAGCTGTTTCCAGTAGGCCAAAAGAATGTGGATACTGTCTCTTCAAGGTGCAATTTCTTCAACAAACTGTTCATCTATGAGAAACAGGGATAAAAGTGTTCAATTTGGGACCTAAGGAGTTTATACGGAAATTCTTGGATTTCTTCCAAACACACATACATGTTGAAACTAAATTGTGAATCCTACTTTGGAGACTGAGCCTTCCTGCTCAGACAGAAGTGTGTGTGTATGTGTGTGTTTGTGAGTGTGTGTTGAGGCTGTGTCTCTTTTGGATCTCTTGACACTTTTTGGTGCATTTTTGTACTTCTTTGAATGTGCATATGCGGACTTACCGATGGTGTATTGACGGCATTCTAAAGGCCCTCAGCAGCCTGAGATAGAGCAAAAATCTAAATTTCTACCCTGGTTGATACATTTCCTGTGCAGCACACAGAGCATTCGGGGCATGGCCATCTAGAAAGAGGAGCTGCTTGGCTGTGGAGACTGCACTTGGAATTTACCTCCTGGAAGCTGTTTTCTCTACTCATTTCAGACCTCTAAACTTCAACGTAGTTGTTGAGCTGGTCCTAGCAAAAGAGAGTGATCAGGTCATAAGTATCAAGATGTGATTTGGTAAACCAGTGATAACTTGATTACAAAAAACCAAATTAAAGACTCTTTTGTGTTTTCATTTCTTTTCCTGGCCTTCTCCGTCATGGGAGAGAATGCCTTCACACATGGCCTTAGAATGCCGTACTGGAGTCAGAATACAACAACAGTCAAATGAAAATAAGATGTATTGCAGCTTACTTAAAGAATGAAAACTGTATCACACAAATGTTTACAAGTCCAAGTAGACAGCGAACCCCTGTACAATATGTAATTTATGCAAGGGATTGCATCTTTTTTTTGTAATGAATGCACTACGCAACCCTGTATATATTTTACAATGTCTTTACAGAGAAAAAAAAAAGAATCATTTACTGTAGTGTTGTAAAATAATGCACTTTTCTAATTTTTTCATTAAAAATCCTATGGCACGTTTTCAAATGTATATTGTTTCTTTTATATTGAATGTGGAAATGTTAACTTTCTGTAAAATTGCACTACAGAAGTAAAATCCACTGATGGAACTTATTTTGTTAAAGAAAAGTCCCTTGACAACCAACAGATGTTTATGATTATACAATATGTATGTGTGTGCATATATGTGTATATAGTGTATATGTAATGTATGCATATGTATATGCACACACACACATATATCCAGTGATATGTGTATATATAAAATGATATAGGTCCAGATTTATATATGATTGTATTAATATAATATCTATAGATTGATAGATATATAGATATGTATATATATTCATACATACACACAAGAATCACAATGTACAAACCCAGAAAGGATTACTCATTAAATTTAAGGGGGTTGGGGGGCAGAAAGATGTCATATACAGAAGATATTTTGCATTGCAATAAAAGCTTTTTTGACAAAAGTACGTGCAGAGTGAAGTATGAACCTTCATCAAATACCCAACGATGCTGTTCCCAAATGACTGCAGTTCAGAATAAGCAAAAATAAACTGCTTAGAGGAGACATAAGGGCAGAGTCAGTGCATGGTGGGCTAGAGTCAGCTGTTGAGACTCCCCCATCTTAACTTTTTGGAGCTAAAGGGCATGATCTTAGGATATCAAACTGAAAAGCATGACTTCTCTTGGCTTGAGGAGATCAGTGTTCTGCTCATGAAATGATTCATCCAGTGCTGCCTAATAAAAGAGGGGAAGTGGGTCTCAGTGCTGATTTTAGCTGGCAGATATTGCCCTGAGGCACAAGCATGATTCCTTGTTTGGGATGGAGCATTGAGCAGCTTGTGCTGTTGTTGCCATCCAGGTAAGTCACAAGGGAAGCCAGGGACAGGTCCTGCCTTTGTCCCAATGATGTGATTTTGTTGCAAATGAATGGTTTAAGATCACTTAAAGAATCACCATCAAAGCTATCAGCAAAGACAGAACTGATATAAAATGACAGCATGACAAAATTCATTGCCATTCTACCACTTCCTATAAGGTTAAGGTACACCAGGAGAAAGCAAACAAAAAAATCCCATTAATCAATCCAAACCGAAATAAACCCAAAACTGTCCATGTGGAGGCGGGGTGGGGGTGACACAAAAGGTTAGAAAGGGTAAGGGTAAAAAGGCCTGAAGGCTCAACAGCACTTAGCAGTGTTTAAGCTTAACAGTACTTAAACTTAACAGCCCCTTAACACCTTATAGCTTAAGTTATAAAACTCAGCAAAGGATTCACATAGGATTTATTGTGCCAGAACTTGGAAGCATCACCTACAAATCCAAAGTGTCTAAGAATACAGGAGAGCAGCATTTCTTCCACATTTGCTATGATATATGCACACTTTCATGCAGACACACATGAAGATTCTGTACAAGGTACCTCTGAAAAATTCTGCTTGAAGGTAGCGAAATACTCACTTCAGATGCCTTCGGGTGCTCTCAGCAGGTGAAGGGTTGAGGAACTGGGGTATCAGGTTAGGATCTGTCATTGTTCAGTAATCCTCCAAGTACAGCAAACTTGAGAGGTCTCTGTTTCAGGGAGGTGTCCACTCAGGGAGGTGCTGGTCTCAGCCCTTTGTGGTCCAGGAGAGCTCAAAGGGTCTCACTTTGGGCTGCAGTTTATTGGGCCACAAGAGTCTTTGGTTTTGGTCATAACAGTGGTTCATCCTGGCTGCGATTCAGATCTTTCTTTGAAAGTCTGAGAACAAAAATATCATCCCACTTGGTTTGTTACTCAGGCAAATAAATGTTTCCAAGGCTGTTCATTAAGAAAAAAATAGGATCTCATTAGACAGCACAAGTTCTTGGGAGGACACAGTGTTTCTGATAAACTCAAGAGGGGCTCAGCCCAGGTGCTGTTCATCAATGCTGAGGCCTAATGAGTTTTTCTCAGATTTTAATGTGGTCTGGGGGAGAAGGCACCACAACAACTGCTCCTACACGGGCTTCACCACACTCTGCTACAAATGGAAGGATTATAAAAGTTGCCAGAGTTAATATTTCACATTTAAAAACATCTCACTAATGGGAAGAATCCCCTCTTTTTTCCTTCTTGGTGATGTTGTGGCCAGAAGCTGATTCCAGCTGCACAGTGACAAAGAGTGAGAGGTTTAATATTTCCTTCCAGCAGCCTAAATGAAAGGAAACATCTACATGAACAGTGAGAATAGTTAACCATTAAAATTAAGTTAGTTGCACAAATTTACCACAAAATGCAGTGATGAAACAAAGACCAACTATGTGTTACAGTATAATCATGGAATTGTTTGGATTTGAAGGGATCTTAAAGATCATCTCATTGTATTCCCATGCCATGGCCAGGAATACCTTCCACTATCCCAGGCTGCTCCAAGACCCATCCAGCCTGGCCTTGGATGCTTCCAGGGATGGGGCAACCACAGCTTCTCTGGGCAGCCTGTGCCAGGGCCTCACCATCAACTATAACAAGACATTACAGTGACAGTGAGATGAGTTTGTTGTCATAGCCTTCATCTGCTCTTGCTGTGTATGAGTCTCATTTACCAATGAGTGAAGAGCCAAGAAGTCCTGTGTGTTGGTACACAGTGAGTGTTCTACACATCTTTATTTAGTGCCTGACCTACGTTAAAACAATAAAAAAAAAAGATGCATGTGACATCTTCATTTTCTGGTGAAGACAGGAGTACTTATGGCACAGAAAGGAGAAAAAGCAGCAGTAACCACAGACAGAAAGACACCCAAGCAATCTTACATGTTTTTTGGGCTGCATCAGATAGCATTCTTTACTGGGAGAGTAGTGAATGGCATAGGTTGCTCAGAGAGGCTGTGGATGTCCCCTCCTTGGAAATGTTCAAGGCCAGATCGGATGAGGCTCTGAGCAACCTTGTCTAGAGAGTAGCATCCCTGCCCATGGCAGGGGGTTGGAACTAGGTGAGCTTTAAAGGCCTTTTCAAACCAAATGATTGTATGATTTCCATGAACATCTCTGTTAGCAGTTAAGATCAACTATTTCTTTCTTTTTGGAGGGGTATTTGAAAGCATATTTTATCATGCACATAAAAGCCGAAGTGTTATTGAACCCCATTTGCTCCTTTTCCAAAAACCTTTCAGAGTAATTAATTAGGCAATCAATAATATAGACTAGAAGACAACATTTTGAAGGGCTCCAGGTAGTGCAGGAAAATTTGAAGAGTTTGCATGTTGAGTTTAACAACCACAGGAATACCAGACGTCAGAGGATTGGAGTAAAAATGAAGGAAAAGTCATTCAATCTTTCATCCATGGGCTATAGTTATCTTTATAAACTTGAATCAAAGTCTGATTTTTTAGGGTTTAGCTGCTGCCATGTGCATGGGTCCTGTCTCAGAGGAGGAAAGGAATTAAGCATCCTGCAGCAAAATGCAAGAGCCTGCTCAGTACATAGCACTGCTTGGTTGACAGCAAACCACATATTTCAGTCACTGAAAACAGGTTTGTGTCTGTAATCATGCTGTGACCAAGTCTCTGCATCTTTCTCACCTAAGGCAATACCTTTAGTTCAGGTTGTCCATTGTAAAAGCAGTGACTTTTGAGAGGGAACAAATGAGGGAATTGTGCTGGAAGTGTACAAAATAATGAGCAGTACAGAAGAGATAAATAAACTCTTCCCTGTTGTGATCTCTCACTCTCCCAGGACAAAGCAATATCCAATTAAACAGAAACTAAAACATTTAGAACTGAGAGAAGAAAATATTTTTATTTCTGTTGTTAAAAGAATAAGTTTAGGAATTAAAATTTAAAAAAGCATATTTCTAGGATCTTCAGAGAGAGGGAAAAACTGCTATTTGACTAAAAGCGCTGGAAGACCTGGAATCAGTATGTCAGTCTGAATTTAGCCACTGAAAGAGGTATAAAAGACTATTTTGCTGCTGGGACATGATTCTGCCCCTCTACTCTGCTCTCATGGACCCTACATAGAGCTCTGTGTGCAGTTCTGGAGCCCCCAGCAAAAGAAGGATGTGGACCTGCTGGAGTCAGTCCAGGGGAGGACACAAAGCTGAGCAAAGGGCTGGAGCACCTCTGCTGTGAATTCAGGTTAAGAGGGACTTGGAATGGGTCAGTCTGGAGAAAAAAAATGCCTCTGTGAGACTTCAGTGCCTCTTCCAGACCTAAAGAGGCTACCAGGAGAGCTGGAGGTACAAGAGAACTGGAGAGGAACAAGGGAGTGATAAGTTAAGGAGGAATGGCTTTAAACTGAGAGAGATTTAAACTGTTATCAGGAAGAAATTTTTTTACCATGAGGGTGGTGAGGCCCTAGCACAGGTTGTGTCAGAGACTGAATGCTGTAATTTATTTATGGCTTAAACATCTTCATGAAGGACCTTTGCCTATTATAGCAAAACTGTATTACAAAAGCTGCAGAGGAGACCACCTGAACAGGCCTTCTGACTGAGGCTCTGAGCTGCTGGTTGACGGAGATAAGGTAACAACTCAGGGCTGGGGGAGAAGAATGCATTCACAGAGCACAATCGTAGCACCTTGGGGTGGAAACCATAGCCTCGGGCTATCAGCTGCCAGGCTCCAACACCAAAGGGTGGGGAAGAGCTTTGGGGTGTGTGGTGAAAAAGCCTGGGTTAGAGGCAGTGACCACCCACCCTCCACTGTGCAGACCAGCTCAGCTGCAGGGTCCATTCACATCAGGGAAAAGCTTATCCACAGCAGAGGGGGTGTCATGGCCCATCCAAAGGTGTCCCCAGACCCTGCACCAGAGCACTGCAGATGATGCAGCAGACCCTCAGGGTTGCAAGGGACAGTGCCAAACCCAGCTCCCTTAAGGGAGGCATCTGGGTGTTCCTACCTGCCCAAAATGTAGATGAATCCATGGGATTCTATACTTCACAGAGTGGTGAAGCAGCAGTGACAGGGGATCCTCACCACCAAGAAGACCAGATGGAGGGGAGAAACAAGACATGGCTGGGACCCTTGGATGGGTAATGTGCTTCCACCTAACCCCTGTCATTCTCTCCCTGTATCCCCAGACCCTATGCACACTTTTTCCTTATTTCTTTCTTTATTTCTTTTCTCTTTGCTTCTTTTGCTATTAAATAAAATATATCAATTTTTTGGCACCAATAACTAACATCATTTGGTTTTAATCACATTTTTTGGGGTATATTTCAAACCTTTCTGGGTCTGATCTATTTTATTCACAGAGGCTTAGCTTTCTTTGCTCTTCTGGGTTTAAACCAGTTCGTAACAGGCTGCCCAGAGAAGCTGTGGCTCCCCCATCCCTGGAAGTGTCCAAGGGCAGGTTGGATGGGGCTTAGAGCAACCTGGAATAGTGGAAGGTGTCCCTGCCTGTGTCAGAGGAGCTGTAATTAGAAGATCTTTAGGGTGCCTTCAAGCTCAACCATTCCATGATTTTATGATTATATTCAGACAACCCTGGACTCCAGCATTTCACTGCTGGGAAATGCTGACTGTTGAAGAAAGGGAAGAAAAATCTTTGTGGATGAAGCCAATGCACTCTGCCACTTTCATAGTGGCTGTTGATGAAAACTCTTGGCTTTAACACTTGTCATGGATTCAGATGACCTGTCCTGACAGGTCTAGGGTTATTTCTCCCAGGTCTGGCTAAGGTGGGAATGTGTCACTTGGTTTCCAAGAAGGTGGAAATGCTAGAGATAGAAACTTCTAACCTATACCACCTCAGTCTATACTGAGTTATTCTTTCCCTTCTACCTTCTAGCCACAGTTTAGAAGCAGAAAAAACCCCTTCTACTTTAATATTACTTTTGCTCCTACACACCTCCTACACTGATGGTCTTGTGTCACAACAGACCACAACTTCACTCTGGAAGTTCAGGTCATATGAATGAACTTGGTATTTCCAAAGGCAGCAACCAACAGCTGTGATACTCAAACAGGTTTGAATAAAAGGAGAACCTATGGTATTTCATGGTCCTTCACTCCACAATAGCTAGCAGCTGATTTTTCAAGGAAGAAGAGTTTACTCCATCCTCTGGTGTCCTGTGCTGCCCAGTGGATTCACAACAACAGCTTTTATCTCTTTCACTCTTGTAGTGTCTGATGAGTGTTACCAGCTGCATTTTGAATAGTTGGATGCAAACTGCGAGATGCAGGCATCTGTGGAATTTTAGGACAGAGGTCTGTTCTGTTATATACAGAAATGGAGGGGGAAAGGCCAATTTGCAACCAGAGTGACTTTGATCTCAAACTATGACTTATGCCTTTTGATGCTTCATATTTAGTAAGCACAACTATTCCTGTGCTTCTGTTATTTTTACTTCATAAAATGTAGGAAATTCCATATATAAAAAGGGAATTGTTAAGACAGTTGAAATAATTTTACCAAGAGATAAAAGGAGACAAAGAGCAGAGATGAAACAGGAAGACAACGTCCCTGAGTTCTAGATTCATGTTGCCATTGTGAAACACTGCACAGTAGAAGTGATTCCAGTTTGTATTTGTGTGTTATTCTGTCTCTATGCTGTGCATGGGCTCTGACTAACGTGGTATGGACTCTGCATTTCACAATTATTCTGGTAGCAATTAATTGAATTTATATTACTGTAAACAAGAGGAATATTTGGACAGATGGGTTAAAATAATCCATATTTTGATGCAAGAGCCTGTGGGGTGCTCTGTGAAAAACTGATGGGTGGTAGTGTAAAAGCCAACACCACTGAGGTAGGACTCAGCTGAATACAGATGTGGTGAAAAAGAAGGGGGAGGGTAGGGCAGCAATTATCAGAGTCTGATTCTCTTCTTGGCTCTGATTTCATGCTCATGACACACTTCTCTTCATAATGCTAACACAATTTTCCCTATTCTTTTTTTTCTTCCAAAACTGTCTTCAGAAAAGTCTTTTCTACTCATGTTGTAAATTTACCTGTCTAGAAGTTGTGGTCATCAAGGAAGAACCTTCCTGCAACAATAAAACATGTAGATAGCGGATGTGGATGCTAATAGCTTCTGGCTCATTAGCACAAGAGCAAGTATCTGTGGGAGGTAATTGCTGTAAGGGTAATAATGTAGGAAACAGCCAAAACATCGATCTTTGTGTGAAGGTTAATCCCCAAGTGCTAAATCATTTGAATTAATCACCCAGTGCTGCAGGCAATGATTAGTGTCTGCACCCCTGAGGGAGAGGGATGGAGAGAGAGAGGGAGGAATCTAGAACGCAAATCACACCGTGTTTGCTGTCCTTTGGACATTCTCCACCTCCTTGCAACAGCCTGTAGCCAAAAGGGCTTTGACAGACTTGGTTTTATTAGGAATCCTAATGCAAACAAGTCAGTCAAGTCTGGCAGATCTGCCAAAAAGAAGAGTAAGAAGTGACCAGATACTGTTTAAATGAAAGAGAGAGCTCTGGGAGCCCCTTTGGGCAGTCAAATCCCCAACACAATTGATTTCACTTGGATAATTTCAAGATGATTTTGGCCTGCCTCTGATCATTTAAATCCATCCGATGCTGATAGTGGGAGCAAGGATCTCACGATTGAGTGACCATGTAGTTTCCTCTAGCAGGTGAATTTTCAAATTTGCCATTTCTTCCCTGTGCCTCATTAGATAATCTGACATGGTCCAGGGCTGAATGAGTTGTAGAGACAGAAGGATTTAGTAATCTTGCAGAAAAAAAAAAAAAAAAAAGATATTTTGTATATCTCGACCTTTAAGGGAACAGCTGAAGGAAGTGATGATCTGGAGATGTTCCCGAGCTCCTTCCAGATGTTCCACAGCCAGAGAGACAGCACAAGGGTTCATATCCAGCATGAGGTCAGAGCCTTACCATGATGCTGTGTAGCAGGGGAGCTGTAAAACGGGGACTCAGGTCTCTCCTCAGTCCATGGCCATGCTGTGTGGAGTTTCCAGTCAGTTCTGATGGAGTGTGTGTTTCTGGACAAATATAGAGAGGCGTTTAGTCTACAGATTTAGTCTCTCAGATTTACTGGGGAACTACATGGCCTGCTCTACTCCAACTAATCCTCTGTAGGAAATTGTTTTATAAGAAATTATATTCCTTCAAAGACTTTTCACAAGGAAAGTCCTTACACTTCTTCAAAACCCAAAGAGTTTAACCCACAGGTTTCCAGTAGGAAAGTGTGAAGAGTGAAGGGTGACTAAAGGAGGCCATGATAGACTGACCTCACCCTCATTCCCATTCCTCTCCTCAGGAGCTTGGAATGAAGAGGTGAAGGCAGGACTGGGAAAGGTATGGGGGGATGGCGCTGTTTCAGTTTGTTTCTCATAATCCAAATTTACTTTTACTTGCAATAAATTAGTTACATTGGTTTGAGTCTACTTTGCCCATGTCAGTAATGGAGAAGTGATCTCCCTGTCTTTATCTCAGCCCACAAGATTGCTGGTCTTTGGTTTTGGCTTTTTTTTTTTTCCCCTCATTGTGTCCTGTTGAGAAGAGGAAGAGCATCTGAGTGGGAGTTTGTCTCTTAGCCAAGGTTAACCCATCACAGCACCCACTTGGAAACAACTCTAAACAACTTGGGGTCTGACTTCAGTGTTGCTCCAATTTTTAAGCAGGAGTCTGGGCTAGAGGCATCCTGAAGCACCTCCCAGCCTGAACAAGACTGTGACTCTGTGTTTGAATCAGTGTAACACAAAGCTGACACCTGCAATCAAGACTTACCCCATAGATACAATAGCAGTGACTTAAAGTAGTCTCTGAGTATCAAGAACACTTCTCCAGACACAATGGATCTGTCTCTCAAAATGGTCACAGTGGAAGATTTGACCTGGTGTCTGTGAATGAGAAGGAAGCTTAAATGAAGCATAATCTAAGCACACTTAAAATAAATTTTGTGTAAATCTTTGTCATGCATGGATGTTTTCATAGCACCCTGTACTTACCTAGTAATGATCATTCATACCCATCTTCCAGTGGGCCCAAAAAATTGCACATGCAGCAGCTTCAGTGCCTCCCAGGGGAAGCTGTGCAGGCACAGGTAGGGAGACATTAATCACAGAGGATGGCTGAGTGAACAGGGCACAGCAGGCTTTCCTTCCCAGACAAGCCTGTGATAAGCAGGAGCCAGGGTTGTAAGGACATGATTATTGGTGTAGCTGTCTGATTACCAGAGAAACAGCAACAGAAGACACAATCTGGTTGCAGCTGCCTCCTGAGCACCTTTTCCCCACAACAGCTCTGGGAGAGGCAAAGTCAGACAGGAGATGGATGGCCCTGCAAAGGCTGCAGCCCCGTGAGCTGCTTGTGAAGCAGAGTAATGTGCAGAGTGCAAGACCTAGGGAGATGTGCTGCTCCCTCTGCTTCTAGAGGAGCTGGTGACCCTGTACTTAAAGAAAGGCTGTACATCAGCCTCTCCTGGCCACCCTGAGCCTGTGGAAATTCATAAAGAGATATAAGCTCTTTAACCACTGGTTGGGGAAAGGGCTGTTGAGATCAGGGGCAAACAAACAACTGCACTCATCAGCACTGGCATATCTTTTCTCTCCCCTGGAAAGCTGTCAGAGGTTCAGTGGTGTGTCTGGACTATCTCCCCTGGTGACAGGAAATTTTCTTGTGTAGCAAAACACTGCTGCCATCTCACAGAAACAGGTTGTTGACAGGCAAGTGTCTGGGTCATAAAACAAATATTCAGAATTGTGACAAAAGTTTTTAACAGCAGAAATCTCAATACAATGAGAGAGATCAAGAATGTGAAAAGAGATGATCTTCCTTCTAGCCACCTCCTAACATAGACTTAGGTCTCTGCTTTGGCATGTAACATGAAGGGAATCTGAGATCCTGTACAGATCTCAGCAAGAAGAAATGGTGTCTTACACAGACCCATCATCTCCTCCAGCTAGCTAAGTTAGATGCTATAGCTCCTTATCTCCATTGACTTTATCAAGAACCATACTCTGGTGCCCCTTATTAGAAGGCAGTGTGAATAAATCACAGCCAGAAGAGCTGAGAGCCTCATGCTGCTGCAAACAGAAGATTCAGCCCTCCAGTTCAGTGGTGCTTGACTCAATTGATCCACAGGAAGAATGACCACAGAGGGAAAAATGATACTGGTATGCTTGTGAAGACTCTCCTACATCATCCTATCATCTGTAAAAAAATTACCTTTCCCTAAAAATAGCTGGGAAGTTGTGTGACTTATAGAGCCTAAATTCTGTTCCAGCAGCTGGTTTCACAGTTCTGCTTGTCTCCAGTACATGTTGCCTTCCATTTGGCTTCAGTCTGTTCTTTATCTGTGACATCCCTGGCTGAAGGACAAGGATGTTTCTTATCACCTTATCTTCTGGACAGGAAGCTACACAAAAATTCATGCACCTCCTCTAGGGATGCTTCTGAGGGGATACACTGTGTCAGTGAATGATTGCTCCAGAAGAAAGAAAAGAAATATTTGCATTCAATTTTCAATAAGCAGATGGCACACAGCTTTTTTTATACTGCAGTAAATTTTGAAGTCCCTACTGAAAAATAAGAAAAGCGAGTGTATTCACTTTTATTTCAAACTTTCCCTGTTTCCATGGCAATATCCCAGTGAGGTACCAAGAGTAGATGCTGGGATATGAGGTATTAAACAGTTCTTTCTCTCTGCACCATGAAAGGCAATGCTGAGATCCATGCATAAAGAAAAGAGGGTTGGGAATGATAGGGGGACACTGTAGAACTATTAGAGAGTGGAGACAATTTCAACACCCTGTGAATCCACAGAAGGAAAAGGTAGATTTGTCCCTTTGTTTTAGCCCAGGGCAATTAAATTGATTTTCAGGAGAGCTGTACCAACAGTAAAAAGATGGGACCATTCCCACATGGTATGGGTGGTTGGATGGAGCCAGACTCCAGCTGGAGCTGTGCAGCAGAAGGATGAGCAGCAACAGATATGAACAGCAGGAAGTGAAATCCAGGGAAAAAGGCATCACACGGAGAATGGTCAAATCTTGGAACAGGTTGCCCCAGTGCTAACCTTGAAATAATCAAAGTCAAAGTCTGACTGGAAAAGCTCTTCAGCAGCTTGATCTAATTTTGAAGTTGGCTCTGCTTTATTCAGAGGTTAGATGATCAAGTTCCATTTCCACTCTAAATTGTTCCATTATTTTATGTTTCCCTGTCATGGGCACTTCAAGAAGCTTCCTTTTTCCTTTCATACTGTATATTTAGCCTATTCTGTAGGAAAGGTAAATTAAATGATCCTACTTTTGTTGCACCCTTTTGCAGATCATTCTGTTTCATAGATTTTATAATGAGTAGGAAAGTCAAATTTCTCCACTGCTCCTTTCTCCTCAGATTTAACATTGCCCTTGGCTGGCACATCAGAATGCCCCTGACTGAGCCTTGTATTTACTGTTTACTTCAGTAATTGGAGGCCTCCAACACCACAACAACCACAAATGTGTCACCTCTTCAGATAAAATGTGTCACCCAAGCATCACTAGCCAGTTGAGCAATATAACAGGATCATATGATGATTCACTTTGGAAGCGACCTTAGGAGATCATCCAGTCCAGACTTGTGCTTGGAACAGGCCTTGGTAAAAGGTGATTTATACAGACTCACTGATTCAGGGAAGGGCATGGAGTAGAATCAATGAATCAGAAGATCAGAGTTATAACAGGCATTGGATTGTTTTCTCTAATAACAGTGAAAACATATGTAGTGATCTGTTGGTGATGATAGTGGCAGTAGTATGCATTGAAGTCCTAAGCCTTTAGATAGAAAAATATTTCCTTGTTATAATCCAGGTGGGGAAATAAGCAAAATGGATATTAAAAGAAGTACATTGGAATAATAATACAAAATCACAAATTACATGACATTTCTGAAAGATGCATCCTGATCACACAGCTGGAAAACATTCACACTGCCCTCAATCCTGGGCCAGTTCCTTACAGCTAATGTTAGTATCTAATGATAGTTTTTGTTCTCTGAGGGGCACGTTTGCCCCAGCAGCATTCACAAAAGCCTAAGATCCTTCAGTGGGGAAGATGATAGGAAGAGGATTTTGCCTGTGATTTGGGAAAGAAATTGAGATCTCTTTGTAACTTGTTGCATGTGGGAAATCTGAAGGTTATTCTTTAAGTGGGTCAAACCCATTAATATGTATTTTTTTTCCAACTTTCAACAAGTTGGGGCAAGATTTTGAGTGGCCAAGACTTCAGTAACATTGTCTCTGCTGTTAATGTGGGGAAAATGAATGAATTAAAATCTCCACAGAACAATATGAAGCTCTCTCCTCACAGTATAGTCCTTGGATCAGATCTTACTCAGCCCTTACAAATTTACCTATCATGACAGGCCACCTTTCTAATAACTCTGAACTGGCTACCAAGAGGAAAAGTAGCTGATTTTCTGAATTCTGCAAATCAAAGTCTGTCCTGCTATGGGTCCCAAGAAGTCTGGTGGTTCCCTTTGTTCTTGTTCTTAATTTATTACTTTCATGTTTTCATTGTTGTGTTCCCATCAGTTCCTCATGGAACAGCCACTGCTTTGTGCTTTGAACAGACTCTGATCACTGTGCTTGTTTCCTTCCTTAGTTACTCCTGGAAGAGAGCTGGTTGGGATGCTCCCACCTTCCCTGTGCTTCTACCTACGGATTAACACAGGCTAGGAATGCTTCCTTTTGTGAGAGAATCCTAGAAAAAATTATGACATTGATTGTAGTGAGTAGTTTAAGTATAATCTGAGCTTACTTTTCCAGAGAGGGGGACACTACCTGGGGTCTGAGGCTAGGCCTTTTAACCCCTCATAGGAAGCACTAAAGGATCCCCATGGGTTGATAGCTCAGGGAGGGCAAAACAAGTTCTTGGCCTGCAGAATGACCCATCAGAAAAGCAAGACTGAAACCCACTTGGCACAGTCCATGTCATGAAAAAGGAACTGTGTCTTCATCTCTAGTGCAGAAGAAAACCACAGCTTTTTAAGTGGACAGTGATCCATGTCACTGGCAATATCTGAGTTCTGCAAATGATTTGGATGAGACCACTTTAGTTGCTGAGAAGAAATTTAGAAAGAGCCCAAGTCTTGTTCTGATTTCAGGAAAGGCATTTGTAGATTCAGCTGACATTCACTGTGATCCATTCAGATCCAGAAGCTGGGTGTTTTTAGCAAAAAGACTGGAAGTGTCTGGCTAGGCAGGTCCTGTTTGTACACTGACCACACTCCAGGAGTACCCCAAAGCACCAACTGTTCTGTAACTACTTAGGAAAAGAAATGCCTGCAGCAAACACTTTCTTCTGTAGCAACAGATGGCTTGAAGCTGCCATGAGTAAGAATTCCTAATGAGGTCCTTCCAGAGGAGCTCGTGAAAAGGGCAGAGGAAGGAGAGAAATGTGTCCTAGATTCACAAAAGTGCTCATCTGCCCTCATGCTGTCCTCCAGCTGTAAAGGGAGAAGCAGAATCTCACTTCCTCCTTGCAGAAATTAATCTCATTCAGTGAGCCAAGCCAATTAGACAATTACAAAACCAAACAGAGTTTTTAAAAAAGACATGAGCTGCAAGGTGGCTTGTTTCCAAAGTTCATTGTTGTGGCATTTGTTTTTGTGGCATGTGGAGAACTGGGATGGAACTTTCATATTTGCAGAAGCAATGACGTGTAAGTTGAGAGCTGTGCACAGAATGTGAGGCAGAAAGACACCTTTGCCATCTCTTCTGAAATCTCAGAATTTCAATACTAATAATATTAACACACTGAGAGGCTGAAATAAAATGTATGCACTAGGGCTTTGATATTTAAATATGGTCTTTTCAGTGAGCAGTGGAGGATAATGAGATATGACGGGGATAGCAATTCTCAGAACCACAACTAATAAGGAATTTAGACCCCTGAAGTTACATTGTGGGATATCTAATTTTCACTCTTTTGGCTTGAAGAGAAAAACTGAGAAGTCCTGCTTGAGATGTACAGGTGTCGTACATGATGTACACAAAGTTGTGAGTTATGTTTGAGAGAGAAAAGAGTTCTGCTGCCTTTTAGAGTGACCTCAGCAGGCTGAAGAAATGGGCTGACAGAGCTTCATGAATTTCAACAGAGGGAACTCCAAGTCCTACCCCTTGGGAAGGAATAACCCCAAGCACCAGGAGCAAGTGGCTGGAAAGCAGCTTTGCAGAAAAAAACCCCACAGAGGTCCTGGTGCACAAGTTGCATAGGAGCTGGAAATGTGCTCTTACAGCAAAAAGCAAAGGACTACAGCCCCTTGTGCTGCATTATGCAGTGTTGCCAGCAGATCATGGGAGGTGGTCCTTCACCCCTATCCACCTCTGTGGGAACCTCCAGAAGTGCTGTGTCAGTGCTGGGCTCCTCAGCTGAGCAGAGACATGGACATGCTGGAGAGAGTCCAGGAAAGGGCCACAGTGATGGGTCAGGGGCTGGAGCACCTGGCATACAAGCAGAAACTGAGAGACATATTCATCCTTGAGAAGAGAAGGTTCAGGGGAACCTTGCCCATGTGTATAAATATTTGATGAGGTGAAATAAAGAAGATGGAGCTATCTTGCAGTGTCCAAGATGTCCTCAGAGGTGCCTAGTGACAGGAAAAATGGAAATGACAAAAACTGAAATGGAGGAAATTCCATTTAAATGTAAGAAAAAAACATTTATCTTGGAAGGAGGGAAGTTGAGGGGGTACACTCTGGCACAGGTGAGTCTGTGGAGTCTCTATCCTTGGAGGTATTCAAAATCTGAAGGGACATGGCCCTGAGCAAATTCTTGAGTATCATGATGCACAATGTTATCGACTTAGAGAAACAGCTTTTGAAAATGCAAATGCACGATAAAGTCCAATATTTTAGACAATAAATGCTCCTTGGAAGAGGTGAGATATAAGCTGTCCATTTGCAAATTATAGACCAAAAGAAGGAGTAATGCCCACAGAGACAGTAATAGACTACTCTGCACTCAATGTTCAAAAAACTGAATGTCTGTCCAGTGAGAGTCCTGGGCAGAGTTGCTCTTCAGACACAGTATTTTCTGATGGCATTCTCATATTTTCTATAAAGAAATGTCAGCAGCTGGGCTGCCATGTGACTGGGGGGGAGCAGGGGTAGTGGGGCCAGAATGGTTTTGCTTATTTCCCTCAAAACTAGAATTCATGGATCATTTATTCACAAATTCCCTAATAGTTCAGTGCAGTCTTGATCAAAATGCAACCGTAGGCCACACACATCAGTAGCATTTATTTAGCTGGATAAAATCTGCTCGTCAATTTACATAGTCCTGTGGGATTTGGAAAGGAATGATGAGGCTTCACTCTGGCATTTGACTATAGCTGTTGTGGGGGGAGATAATTTTCTTTTATAGTGACTTAATAATTTATCCCCTGACCAGAGGAATATTCGTTAAATAACTGTATTGCCCATCTGGGCAAATAGAAATCACACTAGGCTATATCCAAATTACTCTATCAAATGCTAGTGGGGCCAGGCCATAGTGTGGGGATGGAATGCTGCAACACTCTACTTGACTGAGAAATTGTTGGATCTGAAGGAACTGCAAACTTAAATTATGAAAGAGCAAAGGGATCTATGCATGGGTTGCCTTTTGTGAGGCAGCCAGATGGTGAATGGGTTGTGCAAGTCCTTGAATAAGAAGCCTGAGAAGCATCTTTCAGCTTATTAGCTGAATCACAGAGTGTGAAAGAAACTTTGAAACCTGCTAGACTAGAAAGTAGCATATTTATAGAAATGTCTCTGTGAACTGCATTATCTATTCCTGCACTGCACACTAGGTCTGGTATTACTACTATTTGTTCTTACCTTAGTGCAGCTTGAAATGAAGAGATTCTGAGATAATGGGCTAATACCTTTTGTCATGCCAAGATTTAAAATGAAGGTACTGAGATGGTCTAACAGTATTCAATTCATAGAAAATCCCAGGAAAATGGGAATGTAGTCCCCCTCACCTGCCACAGGCTGCCTGGCAGCATTGTATGTGGGACAATGGAGAATCTCCTCATGGCCACCAGAGAGCCAGAAGGTCTTGGATGTGCAGCATATCCTGGAGCTTTGTGTTGGGACCAGGGAGTCTGCAAAGGCTCTAAGGTAACACTGCAGAGACATGGGAAACAGGCTGATACAGCAGGAAGAGACTCATTCCACTCAGATGGTGTCCTGAGAACATGGTCCTCTCCTGGAGAGAAGAGTAGCTTGGCCCAGAACCCAAGGAGTGGGAGCAGCCCATGAATAGTCTGGGTTTTAGGGAGGCTGCAGCTCATTTATTTCAATTTGCCTGAGAAAAAATGTCAGTGAGCTCAGCACCTGCCACAGACACAATCCTGCTTTTCCATTAAGACAGTTGTGGAGCAGATTCTATTACCACTAAAACAAAAGTAGTTGGATATATCAGGCCTGATTGTGGATGCTTATGCTATGAGACTTTTAGCTCTTTCCCTGAGTGCCTCTGTACATTTCTTGGTGCCAGGGTTAAGAAGGCTGAGGATAGTGTGAGAAACAGTTACACCCTTAATGAGTCAAAGCCAATTCAGTGAGAAACAGATCAGCGCAGTGCAGAGGATTAGTCCTAGCAAAGGTCCACAGCACCTCAAAACAGAGAAACCAGCTCCCATGGTCTTTGGGAGATGTGCAGATAACTGCCCCTGTAGCAAACCAGATGTCCTGGCACAGAGAATAATTCCCTTGAGCAGTATTCTCTAGGGAAATGTAGCACTGGAGATGTTCTGAACTGGCTCCACATCTGTCTCTCCTCACCCAGGGCAGGGGGGCTGGGACTCAGCACACAGGGTGATGAGTGGACGTGAGACAAGGCAGGGATGCACTGGACCCAGAGCATCCCCATTGTGGGTGGGGAACAGCTCCCTGCCAGTGCAGCTGGGAGGGCTCTGCTCAGGAAGCTCCTTGGTGGACAACCCAGCTTTGCTCTGCACTGCAGGGCGACAGGAGAAGGAACAGGGGAGAGGACCCTTTGTGCAAGGCCTCCATTGATCACTAAAAAGCCTTTATCTCAAGTGTTTCTTAGTGTGTGGTATCAATTAACACTTACCTGTACCCTCTAGCAAAATGGTTCCTGCTCTTCTCCCCACATCCCACACCCAGCAGCTTCTTTCAAAGTCACTGCTTTTCCCACCAAATTGCTGCCATGTGGAGGAGGGGAATCAGCATAACACGTGTAACCTTTGTAAACATTTTAAATCAGCTCTGTCTTGTGGCCACATCTTGTTGGGGGGAGAGGATTTGGGGGGATTATTGTGTTTCAGCATAGCAATATGTTATAATGACACAGTATCATGAGTGACTGCTTGGGGTGGTGCTCTACGGCTGTCTTCTGCCACCTCCCAGGGTTAGAGAATGAGGTTTGTAAAGAACTGAGATCTGCTATGGAAGTAGGAAGTATCTGGCCACTATAAAGAAATATTTCTCTGCGGGGTTCTTTTGAGATTTATTCCTTTAAGAGCAGTTGTGGTGTTTAAAATCAAGACAAAAACTACTCCTTCGTGGAAAAAAGGCTAGATAAACTAGTTTGAAACTCAAAACTGAGAGCATAAATCTCCACCCTACAGGCTTACCCTGAAACCACATGGGACCCTGATCCTTTGGTTTGGAATGTCTGGCAATGCTTGGGTTCCCTCACACAAAACCCAGCACTGCTGGGCAGAGGGTCACCATCCACCCCAAGCACCAGCTGCAGGGTCAATGGACAGAGGCATTCCTGTCAGGGAACTTCCCAGTCACAAGTTCCAGGTCTGAGATGATTTTTGTAGGTCTCTGTAGGGACTAATGCCACCTGATCTGTCCCTGTGTTTCAAGTCACCTGCACCCATGCAAAAGGCAGAGGAGATTCAGCAGCCTGTTCCCTGGAGCTGAGTCTGGCTCCAAACTATGGAATACCAGGGTTGGCAGCACTGGATACCATCCCTCCTCAGTTTCCCCACTTTATCAAGTGGTGCAAAGGGGGTTTAGAGAGGTGTTTTACCTTCAGTGCTTGTTGAACTACTGAAGCAGCTGAGGTTTAGCTGCCTGAGAGGGGTAAAATGCTACACTCAAGATCATTAAAACACGTTAATAATTCAAGCAGCACCATAAGGATAGCGGATCTAAAACCAAAACCTCATAGCCAAACCTAAATTTTGGGTGTCTGGGCATATAGAATTCTGGACTATGTTGGATTTTGCTCCCTCAGGGAGTATTTATGGGTTGGGATGAGTTTTCTCCATCAAAATTATTTTTTACCCAGCCAGGATTTGGTTAAGTGCAATGCAGGTTGTCCAGGGAGCATCACATGCCTCACCCTAACTCGTACATTTTTACCTTGTTTATCTCCCTTCTGCAGGATAAATATTCAGCTTTTGCACTAGTAGGTGGATAAATTTTCCCCAAAAATCCAAAGTCAGCTCTGGGAAATAGGCTTGCAGCAACATCCCTGCAGAGGGCTGACAGGAGTGGGGAGGATGGGACCTTTCTGACTGAGTAGGTGTTTGAGTTATTGGGGAATTTAATTTCTTTTCCCTAAGCACTCCCTTCCTTTCTGTGGAAGTTATTTTTTCACTTGCTATTTAAACTGGTGCAAAATGCCTAACAAAGATATCAGCATCCAAGCCTCCTGCAAGTATTAGTGGGTAATTGAAGCAGCAATGCAAGTGAATGGGAGCATCCTCCAATGTGTAATTGACTGATGTCCTCAACTCTTCAGAAACTCACAGACCACCAGCTGGTCCAAGGTCTACTAGGGAGGAGGAAAACCCACCTACAGACACAAATATAAATTCTGCCTTGTTTTAGGGCTTCCTGGAGCTTATGGTGACATTTGAATGAAAAATATTATTTCTGAAAATAATAACTTCAGTAGTTAAAAAGAAATATAGGAAGGTAATGCAATATCCCTGTAGGTGCAGATAACCTTCTGGGACTTACATCTGGGACAGAGAAGGTAAAGCATAACTCACAGACAATAGAGAAAGGATGAAAAAAAAATTCTGAAGAGCTTTCATCAAAGAAAATTGAATTTAGGGGATGAATTTGCCCCATAAATCTAGGAGTAAAAATAGCTGAGGCTGACTGATAGTGGTCTGAAAAATGAGTTCAGTTAGAACAGTCACAGCTGTGATGGATAGGGGAGCTGCTTCTTATCAGGTCAGGCCAGTAATGGAAAGGCAATGGGATAATCATCAAATAATTCTTTTTACTACCTATCAGTTACACATAAGTGGTTGCCTTACAGAACCAGTTAACTGGTGACAGTAAATCTGAGCAGAGCCTGCATGCTTCAAATGAGGATTCTCCTTGTGCTCCTCCCTTACTTGTTGGGGTGCATTTTGTTTTTCCATCTGATGTTGCTGGGTTGGCTACAAGTGCTGTTGCTGTTTGAGAGCATCCTGGTACCTATGAGAAATATCCCAGGAATGCCACAGTAGTTTCAAGCAGACCAGCAAGCTCCCTCCCCAGACTGAACTGGCTTTGCCAGTGCAATTAAACTAAGATCCCTTAAGAGATTTATTTTTCAGATAAAAGCTGAAGTCATGACTCTGGCTACTAACAGCAATGTTTCTTTTACTATTGTTACTGCTACTGCCAATACTACAGGTGATGCAGCATAACCAGTAGTGCTAGTGGTAAAAGCAATGAGGAATAATCACAGCAAACACATTTTCCAGATTCTCCCTGAGCACTAAAACTCCTCTAGCAAAAAAAAAAAAAAATGGCACTGACTGCCCAGCACCATCTGACCTTTGATGGCTGTAGTTTAGTCATGGGGTTTATCCCAGGGGTTTCTGGGGGTGTCACTTTGGAGCTTTGCTGTGGGGCTGCCTTTAAAATGAGATTGAAGAGGGTGGAGAGGTAGGGGTGTGTGAAGATAAATCACCTCATGAGACAGGTGGTGCTGGGGCTGTAAGCAATTGCATGAAAGCATTAGAGTTTGAGATAAAAATGTGACCATAGCCAAGTCCATAAAGATGTGTAATATCTTTGAAGATATTCCACATCTCTGAAGATCACTTAAAATTTTCAGAGCAGAAATGATGCCCATATAGGCAATTACTTGGTAGCTCCCTGCATTTCCAAGATGAACTATACTCCTGTTTTGTAAAACACTGGCCTTTACAGTATTCTGAGTCATCTGTTGTGCTGACGCATGGTGCTTATGTAGAACAGCCAGATCAGAGTCTTTTTTGACTCCTGACACTGTTTTCACTTTAAAGGAGATAATCCCAAACTGGACAGTAACAGTAGCTACTGGTATGACATACTCCCAGTTTCTGTTACTTAGGAAAGTCTTCAGAAAATTTTAGGCTAATGAGGTGTTCTTGGTCATGAGAGGGTTTCATCTACCAGTGAAGTTACCAGCAATCTGGGAAGTAAATGGAAACCTGCAGCCATGCTCTCCTCAGCTACAGAGTGAAGGTACTTACTTTCTTCTGAAAAGGGACTGGGGTTTTTTTATTGCTTAGTAAATTCTTCAGTGGAGTCCTAATTTTATTTAGGGTTTTTTTACATGGAAGGGAAATGTTGATTTGTTTGTGTCTCCTCTTTTTGACACTAAAAATAATTGCTGGAAGAAAAATACTCACCATTTGCTTCCTTGGGATGTCATCTTTCTACTCTTCATCAGTCAATCCTCACCTTCAGAGTTTCAGCTATTCACAAAGCCTTGCAGTATTCTTTCCAAAACACCACACTACTCAGTGAAGCTTAAGCTATCTCATGAGTTTAATTAGTTATGTGACTTAAAGGAAAACACAGTTGCAGTTTCCCACATGCTATGCCACACTGTGCATCTGTCAAAGAAGCAGTGGGAGTCTTCCAAGAAATGCTTGCCCTATTATTCAGAAAGCCAAGGCCTTTTGTTCCCTTCAATGGCAGCTTGACTTAATAATTAATGCCTTGCACTATGTAAACATGAGCTGATGAACCCTCACGTTATCCTAAGGCTAAGGATTAGCATTTCCCTCATGGAGTGGGAGATTGGGCCAGCAAACCCCATTGTGTCTTCTTTTCTGCTTATGATGGCCCAGGAAACTTCAGGACTTTGATGCCCCTGTAGAAGAAACTGACTTTAGGCAGTGAACTGAAACAAGAGGTTTTTTCATTCAGGAACAATATGAAGAAACATGGATTACAGTGGATCTGTGCTTTTGGACTCTGCTTGCTGGTGGACCAGAAGACGAGAAACTGAAACAGGCCGGAATTCAAGCTGCTATAAGTGAGGCTGGCTAATATAAATTCAGTTTCCACGTCAAAATCATTCTTAAGGGACTGTGACTCTCATGGCCTCCTTGACCTTTCTGAAAGTTTGATGTCATAGACTGAAATACAGTGATTAGTGAGGCTTGTCACTCCCTCTCATCTCATAAATCAAGAGAAATGGAGGATCCTTGAAAAATTCCACAGTGAAGTGCAGGTGCCAAAATGAAATAGGACTCAGGTCAAGGAAAAGAATCCTGGCTCAAATAATAATAAAAAAAATCGTAGTCAGATAATAAGCCCTCGAGCATTTCCTCTTAGGAATACAAGACACTGGAATACCAGAAGCAGAAGTCTCCTGCTCCACAGAATAACTCCATGGAGTTTAGAAAGATGCAGGTGACATCAATGATGTTACTTTTCTCTTCCTTTTCATATCTACAAAAAGCCCTAAACATTCACTGGTGCTCCTGTGCTGTAAGACTTTCAAAGGATAATACTATACTCAGACTTTAAACCTGCTGATAAGATGAGCAGAAGAAATCTGTTTTCAGACACCAGTTCCACAGCCTTGCTTTGGCCCAGCTCTGTGGATGGCTCACCAGCTGAAGCTGATGGACAAATACTGGGCTTTTTGGAGCACGTCTCTGGAGGAAACTTACATTCCCAAGGCACATAGATTAGGTGAGGCCTGATCAGTGGTTTTCAGTATGTTGATGATTCAACGATTATTAAAAGTTATTGCAAGGCTTTGTTTCTGTGCCTGATCCCAGGGGGTTTATTTCCCTGGTTCACAGAGCAGTCTTCATCATCAAATCATTGCTGACACTGACATCTCAGAGTTCAAAACTCTACCCAGCTCTGGTGTCTCTGCAAACAAAATTCAGCCAATGGTGTTTCTGAATAGAAAGAATATTGCCACAGTCATAAAAACAGGAGGCTTCTCTATCGCATGGTTTGGGTTTTTTTTCAGTATTTTCTGCAAAATGGTGTTCTCATCCATTAATGGGGGTCATGCAGACCTCTGTAAACACATTCTATTGCCCGGAGAAAAGGAGACTCAAGGGAGATCTTATCACTCTCTACAACCACTGAAAGGAGATTGTAGCCATGTGGCATTGGCCTCTTCTCCCAGAAAACTAGTGACAGAACAAGAGGATATGGCCTCAGGCTGCACCAGGAGAGGTTCATTGCCGCTGTGATGCACGGTGCAAGAAGGAGTTGGGATGCCAAGGAGAGGTTTTCCTTTGAGGCTGTTCACCTCTTCGGTAGAGAGCTTTTATTTTGAGCTTTTCAGACCTTTTTATAAAGTGTTCTGATACAGGTTAACATGATTAGCCAAAAGAACCACCTCTCTGGTCCCATTGGTGAATCAAGAGGGAAAAATACATTCTGGACACCTGTTCCCCTTATCCTGGGAACTTGACTCTGTTTACAGAAAACAGTCCTGGAAGGAAAACATTCCCAAGGTTTTTCTTGGGAACATTCTCAGCCATTGACAGCTAAGAATTTTCCTCTAGCCCAGAAAATCATGTCCACACTTCATGTTGGACATCAGGAAGAATTTCTTTATGGAAAGAGTTGTCAAGCACTGGAATGAGCTTCCCAGGGCAGTGGTCAAGTCACCAAACCAGCAGGTGTTCAAGAAATGACTGAATGTGGTACTTAGTGCCATGGTATAACTGACAAGGTCTTTTTCAATTTTAATGATTCTGTGATTCTCATTCTAAGAAGAAATGAGTGCCATTGGTTTAACCAAGACAATCAAAGCTCTGACAGAGCCAATAACTGAATCCAGATCTTCCAATATCTTCCCGTGTTTGCACGTCTGGCTGGACATAAAACTGAAGCAGAGCTGAGAGTCTGTGCACCTTTATCCTTCTTTCTCAATGGCATCATAGGCTTAAATGCCGTACTCAAAACTCTCCTTTCTTATCAGGCTGTGGATGCAAAGCTTGGCAAGGAAGGGCCTACAGGGGAAGGGGAGACCTCTTCTTCAAAGCAGCTTAATCCCACCTGGGAATTGCTTCTGAGCCCAGTGCTGAATGTCATCCTGCCCTGCCTGCCTCAGCACTCTGGTGAGGAGTAGCTCCATGCCTTAAGCTTCTCCCTGTGACTCGGGATTCTCCCCAGTGATTACAGTGATGACGCAGCAGCAGCTCATCACTGACTCATTCATCGACTTCTCTGAGAGAAGCAGGGGCAGGAGGGAGACCTGCATTTCTTTCATTAATATTCCAGAATTTCTGTGAAGCTGGCAAGGAATGCCTGAGACCACCTGCATGTCGTGCGAGAGAAGCGTTCACTTTTGCTTCCTGTGGGAAGCTGCCTGTGGCATCCCCCACCCATCTGAGTCAGAGCTGGCAGCTCTTCTATTTATTTGTTCTGCTGGGCATAGGCAAATGCTTCATGTGAGAAAATGGAAAATGAAAATATATTCAAAGGACAGTCACTGGCACAGTGGAGAATGGCATAGCTTTCCACACAGCACAAGGGAAAATAAAACTTAACAATAGCAGCATTAATAATGTATATGTGTGCCAAAGCAGCACGAGCAACCATGAAGAGCTGCATGTTGCACAGCTTTCCCCAGTTCTCTGTGGCAGTTGCCTTGGGAGGTCTAATAGCTCAATTTTGTCTCAAGCTGAATGAAAATGGCCTCTTTTGTTAGTTCATGTGTTACTACAATGTCCCCAGTACCCTGCTTCCTTGTCTGCAAAGCTACTGTGCAGCAGACCCTCCTGGAATACTTATCTTGGTGTCTGACATGGTTTACCCTGAACATGTTGTGCCTTCACAAATTATAATCCGATTTGAAAGTGATGCTTATCTAGAGTGGGCTAAATGATTTAGAGTTCATAATCCTGGACTTCAATAAAAGAGAAGGTATCAGATGCACAATATCTCTCTGTCCAAAATGTAGTGTTACAGTCAAAGGCCTTTATTTGGGAGAAGGGATTGAATTCCATGTGTGCAGTGCAGACATCATTGCTTTCATGATCCCCAGGCTTTCAAGTCATTACACTACTGACTGCTCTGCTTCTCAAGCAACTTCTCAGCTGCATTTCTATGCCTGATCCCAGGAGGTTTATTTCCCCAGTTCACAGAACATCACAGCTGCAGTCTTCGTCATCAAACCATTGCTGACGTTGATCCACATCTCAGAGTTCAAAGCTCTGTCCAGCTCTGGTGTCTCTGCAGACAAAATTCAGCCAAGGTTTGTTTTTATTTAATAGAAAGGATATTGTCACATTCATAAAAACAGGAGTTTACTGACCGCAGGGTTTTTGTTTCAGTATTTTCTGCAAAGTGGTGTTCTCATCCATTAATAAGAATCATTCAGGCATCCATGCACACACTTTTGTTAGAACAGTGGTCAAACACCTGGAAGACAGCCTCAGTGTGCTGGTGATGACCTTCACTGTCTCTTGCTGTCAGCAGGTGGATGATGCAGTGCCTGGGAGGGAATATGTTGCTGGTGGAAAGTTTCTGATAACTGAGAAGCAAGACCAAACTGGGTGAGGGTCTAGGCAACCTCATCTAGAGGGAGGTGTTCCTGCCCATGGCAGAGGTTGAACAAGATGACCCTTAAGGTCCCTTCCAACCTAAATAATTCTGTGGTTCTGTGAGTCTATGACCCTTGATGCTCTACAAGCTCCTGTGGTAACAGTGACCCTGGGAATGATCTGGAAGGGCAGCAGATAAATTTTGGCTAAGTCTGTCTACACAGACATGCTCTGGCACTGCACACATTTTTCAGTTCTCAAAGGAATTTTCTCTAGGACAAGGGAATGCAAAATCTGTGATGTATATAGGAAGCAATGCTAAGCAAGGCAGTACCAAATGTATTCAGCTATAAAGACCTTGTGACTATAAATCAGGGGGAGAGCAACATGAGGCAGAAGCAGACAGATTAAGAATGACTGAGGCTGTTCTAGAGATTTGGGTTGAATGTGAGCTTTGCTGCACCCAGGAATCCTAGGACTGTATGAGGCTCTGCAGGAGTTCAGGGTTCCCCCACATCACTGAGAGCAGTCACCTGAGACCCTGCTGAGCTGAGCTCAGTGAGTGCTTAGGCTTCACATAGACACTGTATTAGCTGCTGAGGACATTGCACTATTTTGCATAAACAACCTTCTTCTCCAAAGCTGGACAACCTTGACTAACCTTTCCCAGGCTGCTCTCTGCCTGCTTAGAGTCTTTTCATTCTGCAATTTGAAAAGAAGACAAGTGTTTCTAGTTCTAGGCTGATGCTGTCCAGATGCATGATGGAAACCACGTGCTTTGCTTCTCCTCCTCTGGTTGTGGCCCGTAAGATGTATTGAAATAGGTCTCAAAAAAGCTGCATTGAGAAGGACAGAATGACATTTTTGCCTCAAGTGTACTCCTGACATAAATTTGTTTTCCATTGCTTTGAGCACTGCCCTTGTGGCATGCATAGGATGTTTATACTCCACTACTTCAGGACATGGGAATGACATATTCTGCTTCTGAGACTAAATTTATTTATATTATCCACAACTGTATGAATCCCTGCAAGGATGACTTCCCTACCTCCTGCAGATCACACCTCTTCTTCTAGTGTTAGTGTTGTGCAAGACATCAGACTTCAAACTACCTCTTGCAGAAAGTCATGTCCAATAATAGATAACAATGGGATGAAATCCCAGATTTTATTGGGGTTTAATTTTTTATGGCAAACAGATTTGATTCCTCCAAAGATATTAACTTGACAAAGATAAAATAGAATTTTGGAAATAAATTAGTTGGAGATCAACTCATTATTTAAAGGCAGAATAAGGTGAAATTATCAAACTTTAAGTAAGGCTGTCTCCAGAGATGGGAGATGTCTGTATCTGGAAGAAGATTTGGAGATTCCATTTAACTCAGTGAAGGTTTCATGGAGAAGTTCAGGCTAGCTGCATTATTCATGAACGGCTCTAATCCTCCTGATTTGTTTATGTACAGATTCTAACAGAAATATTATGAGTTAGAGAGTTATAAAAGACTTTATGGTCTGCACATCCCACTATAAATCCAGGTTGCCTTAGTTACCATCTGGCTAACTGCACAGGTGAGGGGAAAGAGAGAGTGAAAGGGAAAGAGAGAGATTAGTACTAATACATTTTTTAAATCTAGAAAGATTTTGTGAATTCTAATGTTGTGATATGAAATAAAGATTTCAAGACCTGCATAATACAAGAGGCTTATGAAAGCAAGGATTTGGACTGGCAACTCTTTGGCAAGAGCACACTGATGGGTCTTTTTGCTAGGAATATAATGAATTGCCTAATCAAAAACTTCAGAATATTCACTTCTTGAATATTTTCTGTATTTGGGTTGAAGAACTGTGTCTTCCTTGGTAATAAAATGTGCTTCAGGCATGGGGTAACCAGGTGACCAAATTGTAAAGACTGGACACAGAATAGCATGATCTGGTCCTTGTCTAATCTGATTTACAGTAAATGGAGGCACAGGATGAAAACACATCTTCTCAATGTCTTAAAAATGGTCTGTCTCCTTCAACAAAGAAGGCTGGAGAGGCAGCAATTGCATTCCTGTGAAGTTTTGTCACACACTTGTGAGTCACATATTTGTTAACTTTTCTTAGAGCAAGTCCCAGCTGACAGAATCAACAGCAAAGACTTGACATCCTCAGCCTTCATCTGAAAAGGCAAAAGAGAAGATGAAATCAAGCACTCCTAGCACATGCTGTTGTGAAGGAAAGTTTACATGAATGGAGGTCCCCTCCTGTGGGAAAAGGGGACAGCACTTCATAAAAGCTGTTATTAAAAGGCAAGCTCAAAATCTTGTGAGAACAGAGTAATTTCTTTGTGAGAAGCAGGGCTAGCAGGGTAGATGCCTGAGTCCTAGTGCTTTCCTCACTCCATTGCCTTATGCATACAAAGTAAACTAAATTTTCTGCTGTTTTGCTTTGTTTGGGATATTTTTGTTTGTTAGGGTTTTTTGTTTGTTTTGATGTGTTTGTTTTTTTGTTTTGGTTTGTTGGGTTTTTTTCTTTTTCTGGTATAAGGCAAAATGCAGCTAATCTGGAAGACATTTGTAAACAAAACCAGAAAAACAAAAACAGAAGTAAAAAATAAAAACAAAACCAGAAATGTCTGTCTCATGGCTGTTCTTCCCACACAGTATGGAACAGTATTCATGGCTCATTAGGTCCATGGCTTGCCTTTTTGGTTAACTTCTAATGAGTAATATGATCACACAGGTTGAGAACTGGGTATTGACCTTCCTGGGACTCTAAGCCTCCAGGGATGCCAAATACAGATGTTTGCAGTCACTCTTCTCTAAAAGATACCCTGGGGATCATGGATATTACTGATGATAGCTTCTGTGTCCTGACAAAAATAGTTTCTCTAAATTAGAATGAGGAAAATAGGTAGAAATCATGACACATTTTTTTAATTTTTAGTCTGAATTTATACTGAAATGAGCAGGAAAGATGGCTGTGTGGGCATGCTGACTGTTGGTCAGTATCCTCTAACCCCTATAAATTTTAACCTTATGGCCAAATTATCTTCCTTCTGCAGGGGTGTGGCCTTATCTTGAGTCTTGCGTGCAGTTTTGGGCACCACAATATAAAAAAGGTATGAAGGTGTTAGAGACTGTCCAAAGGAAAACAGTGAGGATGGTGAAGGGTCTGAAAGAAAGTCCATATGAGGAGTGGCTGGGATTGCTTGGTCTTTTCAGCCTGGAGGAGACTGAGGGGAGACCCCATTATGGTCTTCAACATCCTCATGAGAAGTGGAGGGGAGGGACTGATTACTTCACTCTCTTGACCAGTGACAAGACTGGAGGGAACAGCATGAAGCTGAGTCAAGGGATTTTAGGTTGGATGGCAGGAAAATTTTCACCCAGAGGGTTGGGCACTGGCAGCCCCAAGCCTGACAGAATTTGAGAAGTGTTTGGACGATGCTCGCAGGCACATGGTGTGACCCCTGGGCTGTCCTGCACAGAGCCAGGAGTTGGACTTGATGATCCTGATGGGTCCCTCCCAGCTCAGCATATTCTGTTATTCCATGGCTCTAAGGTTCTTTTGTCTGAGCTACTTGTTAAGCATGAAGCCATATAGTGTGGGACACTCCTTTGGGCAGCTGCTGTCCACTATCCTGGCTGTGTCCCATCCCAGCTTCCTGTGCACTCCAGCACTCACTGGCAGGACAACAGGAGAAGCAGAAAAACCCTTGATGTTGTGTAATCACTACTCAGCAGCAGCTAAACTATCCCTGTGTTATCAACACCATTTTCATCATAAATATATCACCACAAGAGCTACTGTGAAGAAAATTAATTATCCTAGCCCAAATCAACGCACTCATTAAGGAACTTGAATTTTGTGTGTTGACTAAAAAAAGCCCTAGATCTCTTTCTAGACTGGTAGTCATAGTAATGATCCAGTAAGAAAAGCAAGCAAGAAATTACAAGAAAATTACAAGTAAGAAAAGCAGGAATGCTAAGTTGATGGGTTTCAAGGAAGGAAGCAGGAACCTCCATTCAGATCACATAAGAAGGTGAAAGGAGGACTTTGGCACACAGTTGCTCTTCCTGCAGTAGCTCAGACTGCTTGGTGATATTAGTTTTCAACATAATGCTCTTTCACAAAACCTGCACTTGGTCAAGCATGCACTTCTTGGGATAATAAGAATAAATTAGCTCTTTTGGCTTATTGAAGTGCATATCGAAGGCAGAGCTCTTGAGGTTCACCCACAGGCAGAACACTTGGACATCAATCTTTATTCTCAGTTCTGGAATGGGCAATGTGGGTTTCTTTTTACCCTTCTCCATGGTGAGTGCAATCATAACTTACCTGTCTCATGTCTTGACATTTCAAAGTGTAACTAAGAAATCTTTATTCTCACCGATCACTGAGCTAGGTGGGATCAAATATTAGATTGAAATACAGAGAGGAGTACAAAATAGCACTCATTACTTTCTCCATGGCGCTCAGTTTCCTTTTTAGACTTGATGTCTGAAATACACTGGACAGATAATTTTTCTAGCAGTGCTATCTATAGATGAGTAATTCTGATGGTCTTTAAAAATAGCTCAGGCAAAATCTTCCCATCTACACGACTAATGCACTTACAACCACCACATCTTGAAAATCTGTTTTTTTTTTAAGGTATCCCTATTCCAGCATTTGAAGCTTTCTGAAACAATAAATATGGCAACACTGCCATTTCTGATGGAGTGAGGAGCTAAGGACTGGTTTATGTTAATTTACTCCTTGAGGCAGTTTGAATTTTGACAAAAAATGTGGTGTTTTGCTGTTGCTGTTTCAGTTTGCTGGCTGAGCATTTTTTTAATGCGTACTGCCTCTGCTCAACAGTATAAAAGTACAATTGCCTTTTATTGCCATTCTGTCCCAGCACAAGACTGTGTCTGTGTCTCTTACAGACTTGTCAGTCTGAAAACCTCATTTGTAATTTGTCAGAAGCCCTCAGGGCATATTTTTTACAGTAGTCCACCTTCTGTCTTGCAGGAGAAGAGAGAGATTCACCTTTGGCTGTGTGGGATGGCAGAGAACCAGCCTGCATCCTCCTGTGAGGGTTCTGCAGGGGCTGGTGACAATGTGGTAGGTGGGCTGCATGTTTTCCCTTCTGTCCCATTTTCAGTGGGACTATGACAGCAAGCTGCGGGATCCCAGGGCAGTTCTATAGCTCAGGGAATTGTTTTCGCTGTTTTGGGGACTGTGGCATTGCCTGAAATAAATTCTCTGCTCATCCCAGTGTTTTTCTCTTCTCCTTCCTTACAGTCCTCTGGCTCCTCATCACATTTTCACTCCTAGCTGGGTTCTGGGCCTTTCTGCTCCTCCTGGCTGCCTGGGTACCAACCTATATTCAGTCCCATAACTGTCCCTTCCAGCCAAAAGAAGCAACCCCAGGAAAAATCTGGCTCAAAACCTGGGATAGAGTGTCCTTGCTAGACTGAAAGTTCTAGAAGGACCGAAACACTTTGTGCAATATACTCTGCTGAAACTGCAGCTGACCAGGCACAAGGAGAGTGGACAGGACATGGCTGGTAAGAGAAGCGTGGAGGTGAGCATGAGAGTGCTAGAGAATTGACATGAAAACAGTGAAATAATTTAAGTCTATGGAAGATTTACGTCCCTAGATTTACTTTAAATTACTTCATATATGCTTTTCCCCTTTGTGTTATTCCTTCAAACAGCAGAAGCAATTTTTCAGAAATTTCCTAAGGACCCTGCTTTTCCACAATGAGAGCACAAATTTAAGGGAAAATTTTTGAATGTTCCAGGCTTGCTGTTTGCAAATAACAGGAATAAGAGACTTTCTGTTGATCTCAGTGGAAACTGAGGGCAAAGAGAGAAGACTGAGGCAGAAACACAAGGGACAAAGAGGATAGATCAGTCAAAATGTGTAATATCAGTGAACATGTCCTGTCCTGCCTTGATGGCTCACTTTAGCTTGCTTTCCTCCAGAAAATGAAAGGTGCCTTTTTCTACTCTGCAAGTGCTGCCTGTGTCTCACTGAAGATGCTGAGATGGGGGGAGATGAGAAGTGAAGGGGAAATTCTGCTCATGATTCCTTTCTGTGCTTGAAACTTGAAATCCAAGGTTCAAGTGTTATTTAAAGGATTGTGATTAAAGCTTGGGGTGTTTTTTAAGGGATATCTGCATACAGAGATGAGTAAGGGTGCCACACAGCACTTGCATAAGGACCAAAGAGGGATTGTGCCTAATCCTTTACAATTCTCCTTTTAGGTTTCTTTGTAGATCACACTGAGTACCTATCCTACATTTAATATGCCTTTGTAGACCTTATGCAATCCTGTATTCACCAAATTCCTTTGCTTGGTTACAGAGCAGGCAGTCATTTTCAGCAATGAGCAATGAGAACAGCAGATGCTTTTGATCAATATTTCCCCAGAAGAATTTTCATTCATAAACTGGTTTATCATCCCACTAATGCCAGACCTTTAGGGAAAGCAGAGCACCAGGACATTGTAATACTGAGCATTCAATGTCTATGTTCTGTTCTGGGATCAGTGTGCTGAGCTGTCTCTCACTTTATCCAACACAATTCCAAACTGGTACCCAGCCACTGAAGCCTCTTTCTATGACATCTTCTCATCATGCCACTCTTATTTCTCACATCCCTTAAAAAATGAGCACTTCAGAACTCAGCTGTTCTCTGCTTTTGGGAAGTCTGAATCCAGAAATCATGGAGGTGCATCCTTTTTCCCCCCTCCCAGATGCATTATTTGAAATAACAGAATTTTTTTTTCTGAAGCTTTAGATATACCTATGCATCTGTATATCTATATATTTACGTCTTTCCGCATTCTGTGGGTTATTTTTAGATGCTACTGCTGAGTACCATGAGCTACTGCATGTGAACAGGTTGATGTATATTGCCTTTCCTTGTTTCTCATCTTCTACTGCAGCTGTAAAGAAGGATGTGGCTTGAAATAAATCTGAGTTACTCACATTATGATTACTTGGTAGAGTAAATCAGTTTTCCAAAAAAGTTTTGATTGATTGTATACAAGAAAGTAACTCTCTAGATAGAGGACTAAGTGGAGAGAAGTCAGATTTATTATTGTTTTTGTCTGTATCTCTTTATAGAGCTGCCTAAGTCTCAGACACTGAAAAAAGCCAAAGCAAACCCAAGCAAAATAATTGAAAACAATGCCAAAAAGTGGTTTTGAGAAACTACCTAATTAGACCTTTGAAGAAAAGAAAGGCTAGTAGATGTTTCTTTAGCCTAATGATTCTCAAGCATTGAGTTACAAGTAAAGAACCTGGTTCCTCTTATGCTCTATGGAATGTGTAAAGGCCTTCTGTCACGAAAGTCCACATGGGTTTTGCATTTTTACTCCACTTTTTTTTTCTGTTTACCTCCCCCAAAGCTTCTTTCTCTCCCACACCCATGTAACATCAGTGACACTTAATTGGGAAGATAGGCTGAAACCTCATTATTCTGCTCTGTGCTGTTTTGGGGTTAGTTTTCTTCACAGCACCTGGTTTGGTGTCATGCTGTTGATTTGTGACAATAAGAGTGTAGGTTACACAGTGATATATAAGATATTAAATTTCCAGGACAGATGAACCCAACTATCACTTTTTACAACCACCTGAAAGGAGCAGGGGTGGGCTCTTCTCGCAGGCAGCAAGTGAGAAAATGAGAGGAGATGGCTTCAGACTGCACCAGGAGAGGTTCAGGTTGGACATCAGGAAGAATTTTTCACTGAAAGGATGGTCAAACATTGTAATGAAGGAGGTTGTGGAGTCACTGTCCAAGGAGGTGTTTAAAGAAAGACTGGAGGTGGCACTCAGCTCTCTGGTCTGCTTGACGAGGTAGTGTTTGGTCAGAGTTTGGACTTGTTGACCTTGAAGATATTTCCCAACCTGAATGATATAATGATTTTATGAATTGTCTAAAGGACTATTCCATACCATATGGCATCATGCTCAGCATATAAAGCTGGAAAGAAGAAGGAGGAAGAAAAGGATGTTTGGAGTTATGACATTTGTCTTCCTCAGTCACCATTATGTAAGATGAGGCTGTGCTCTCCTAGAACTGTCTGAGATGAGCTCAGCTGGCCAGAGCTTGGTGCTCATAACACCAAGGTTGTGGGTTTGATGCTTATGTGGGACATTCATTTAAGAGTTAGAATTGATCCCTTCCAACTCAGAATATTCTGTGATTCTGAAATTCAAAAATCTGCCTGCTGATGGGACTTGGTGAAGAAATTCCTTATTTTGCTCTGCCCCATGCAGTTTTTGTCTGTTTGTCTCTTAAGCTGTTTTTATCTCAACCCACTAATTTTCTTACTTTCACCCTTCTGATTCTTTCCTCCCTTCTCCACTGGAAAGGAGTGGCTGAGTGTCTCTGTGGTGCTCAGATTCCTACTGGAGTTAACCCAAGATATTCTTCCCATTTCCATGTTTTTTTACCCCTGTGCAGCTGAACAAGCTGAGCTGGGAAAAGTGCTCTGATGACTCTGAAGGTGGGAAGTGAAGAAAGCTGTAAGAGGAGTGAAGTGCCACAGGAATCCTTGCTGGATGCTGCACTGCTGGAACTTGAGTGTGGCTGTGAGTGTGTTACCAGAGTCTACTTTGTAAGAAACTGGCTGAAAGTCTTTTAGGGGAAGAAATAAACAAATCACATGGGCACAAGATAAATGGATGAAGGACAGAAGGTCTGGAGCAACCAGAGGGTGCAAGTTATTTGTGTGGAAGAAAGTGGAAACGGATATTCCCAAGTTACTAGAAAAAGAAGGTGGGAGATGTTGAGATGAAGCAGTGGTAAAAGAAGGCGGGATGAGTCTTTATGTAACCAGTACAGAAACCTCTCCTGACTTCCAAGCCTACTCTAGATATTCTCTTGTGGTGTTTCTCCATGCCATATCTGTCAGCCCCTGTTCTAGTTATCCTAAAATGCAAACAAGAAAACTGCACTCAGCACTGCAGTAGTGGTTTCTCTGGTGTTAGTAAAAAATATGCAATTCTTCATTTCTACTGCTATTTTTGTTCTCATATGAGTACATCTTATATCTGAGTAGGAGAAAAAAAAAAGATACAACGACCAAACCATTGTAAGCTCTCAGCAAAGTTCTTAATGAGTGTTCCTTGCAAAGATAGAAAGAAATGAAACCCACTATGTTTTCTTCCTTTGTTTCCTTCTGCAATTTTCCAAGAAGCATTGCTCTGCACATTATCAGTACTATAAATCTAATACTCCTTAGAAACACTTGTTTAAGAGATAAGATCCAGGGACAAAAATATATAAAAACTTGATGCTGGGTCTGTAACCACTGCTTTACAACCGATCATAGAAAGGATTTGTTTTTCTGTATTTCTTCTCTCAGGGAACTCATAGCTTTGGCTATGACAGATAAAAATATTTTTAATAATCTTGCAACAAGGAATTTGGTGTGTGATCCTTAAGACTAAGGCAAGACAAAACCTTCTCTGCTTCAGGAGCACGACTGATCAAAGAATGCATCTGAAACACCTCCGGTGCTGCCAGGTACAATTCCACTCATTGGAGACTCACTGTTTTCATATGAATGCAGAAAAACAAGCAACATTTAATGCATTTATGCATTCATATCCTGTCCCTTTTTTTACACTTTGTTTCCTCTTATTATGAAGCATTGTCAGACAACTGGATCTCTGTTCTTCATGGTTTATTAGCCCCCTTGCCAAAGCACTCACGGGATTGCCAAGAGCCAAGGCAATTTCACTGTTTGCACAAACACACACACACATATACACAGGCTATTTAGATGGAATTATTATTCATAAGTTACTCTTAATTAGAGTGTTCGTCAGTCTGAGTGATTGTGCTCCCCTGTTATAAGTAGCACTAAATTACTTGAAATTTGTTACCATTGCTTATTTATCCATGTGCGTTTTCCCTCACAATTTCAAAATAAAATAATATTGCTGGAACAATTGATAAAATTTTGATGTTTCTCAGCCTGGTGTCAACTCCACAATCCTGGCTGCTGCCCCTGTCAGGGCTCTTCATAAGCCCTCTTCTTTCATAAGAGGAGAACAGTATGGGACAAGATCATACTGACAAAAAATGGCTCATAGGGAAGTAAAATTATTGAGATCCACCTTGGCTTGCATTCCCAGAGGTTTCATAGGTGTGGTTATCTGCATTCCAGGCTGAGCCTTGCACTTCCAGCAGTCTCTTTGAAAGGTGGCTCCTGTTTTAAGGAGGGTGGTTATGTCAGTATAGCACTTGGACCCTTAGATCCTTTAGATGAGAGGGATTAATCTGTCTTTGGCATTTCCCATCTCCTGGCATGTGTGCTCTTGGCTTTCATGTGTAGCTTTTATTGATCCCTTTCAGAAAAAATCCTTTCCCTGTGCTGGCACCCTGAGCACCTTCCCAAGTGCAAGGTTTCTACTATAAAACCACCCACCAAAATAGGATTTGCCATTCTGAATCTCACAGTGGCTGAATGAACCTTTGGGAGGTCTTGGCTGGAGGCAGAGGGTCAGCGCAGAGAGTGGAGGAATAATTTGTTTTTCCTATGGGTTGCCTCATAGAATTTAATGCCTTCTCTTCACAATGCAGTCTCTGCAAGCAGTCCAGGCTCCTGTGTCTGGAAATGAGGCTTTGGATCTGGCACCTGCAGAAGCAGCTGGATCTTTCCCACCTTTTTCACCAGAAAATGCCTATCTATGATGCCTTTATGCAGGCAGTCATTTTGCCCTCTTCTCCATCTTCCTTAACATACTGCACTATCAAATGTTTTATTGTTTTTTTTTGCCTGTGACACGTTAAGGAAAGAGGCAAAAAATCTCAGGAAAAAGAAAATAATACCAGCATCCAAAAAAAAGAAAAGGCTGAACAAATCCTCCCACCGAAGCAGAGATTTCAGAGCTTATTTCTTTCAACTTTCAACTTACACTGAGATTTTCCAATTTGCTGACGTTGAAAAGTACATTGAATCTTGGCTGAAGTACAAGTTCTAAAACACTTATTATTTTTTTTAAGCAGAATTTATATCCACAGTTGCATGGGAGACAGATAAAAGAGCAGGCAGAGGAAGCCTGCCCTATCCAAGGCAGGGAATTTGCAAGCACTGTGATAAATTTCAGAGGAGAGTTGTTTTCTTTGAGTTTCAGTCATATTGTGGTATTGAAAACCTTCAAAGATAATTTCCTTGTTGTCAGAACTGTGAGGGAGGAGGGAGACTTTACTGGACTATTTACTTCATTGCACGTTTTCCTTCCTTCTGCTTTCAGCATCTGGAATCTTTCTTGATGATGCCCAGCTTGTCCAACTGAGATATTAAAGTGCTCTGCCAATCTATTACCTCTCATCAAACAGGGCTTCCAGGTGCAAGGAGAACCACAGATCTGCTGTCAAAAGTATGTTCTTCACTCTGCTGTGTGTGAAACTTGCTTTTTCTCCTTGAGAACTACTTCAGCCACTTGCCATGCATCTGACTCGGCTGAGTCCCAGCAACACAGCAGGAACCAAACACTGGGCAAACCAGATTAAGGGTCTGACTCACAGTTGCTCCAAGGAGCAAGCTGAGAGGTTATGACTGATCCTTGTGGCTTGGTTCAAGCAGTCTTTGTCCACATAAGGAGAGGGACTTGCTGTACAGTGGGTGCCCACCTTGCCTCACTGCCATACTCTGATGCTGGGTTTCACAGGGCTAGCGAAAGGCAGCAGGCTCATTTCCCAGTTAAGAAGAGAACTTATTTGTGTTTGCTTAAAGCTCACATGGATTTTTCCTGACCTTCCCTCACTGAAGACGATCAGAGTAGGAAGGGCAAGGCTCTGCCACTGCCCTTCCAACTCAACAAGGCACTTCTGGAGTTCATCTCTGTGAGACCACAGTTTGAAGAGATGAAGTCGAACCTACCCTACAGTCCTGTCTTTAAATAACAAAGTTATGACTGTCCTGTAGGACCCACAAAATGTAAATTTCCTCTACTTATATAATTTGCCTTCAATTTGTTCTGTTACTATCATATTCTTAGGATTGATTTTTAAGCTCAACCAGATATGTAGTTCTCCTTAAACTTGAAATGCCTTATCTGTTTTAAAATTTTTCTTCTAATGTGTCCCAGGTGCACATGGCCAGGTGCTGGCTCTGGGGCTGCAGGGGGTTCTCTCTGAGAGTTCAGGGCTGCCCTGTATCAGACCCAGATGGTCCTAGGGCTCCAGTGGCTCCACCTCAGCCACTCTGGAGGTTCTGGGGGGAAAATAAGTTCTGGAAAGGGCCAAAGGCAGCAGTGTCAGAGCAGGAGCAAGCAACAGGGTGGATTTTCAGCCCTCAGCTAGGGCTAATCTGACACATCATGACAAATCTATCATGTAATTAAAAGCTCCTATTAATTTTCTTTGCTTCTTAGGCAGCATCTTTCCTTATGATTGCGTGTGCATAATTCCAGCAGCATTGCTCAGTGCAGCCTTTTCTGTTGGCAGCAAAATCCCATCTCCTCAGTGCTGTAAGATGGAATGGCTGAAGATTGTTTTTGTATTAAGGTAAAAGGCCCAGGAAAAATGAAAGTTTGCTGGTAAAGCAGCTTGTGTAGAGAGACGCTCAGACCTCTTGAGAAATGTTTAGCAGCACGAATGCTTTTGAGAACATGAGTGACTGACGCACCCCTGAGGACCTGACTGGCCTGACTGTCTCTGGAAAGCCTTACAAACTCTATGATGTCTTCAGAGTGCTTTTTCATGATAATATTCCAAGTAGAAAAGCATATTTAGCATTTGTGTGACCCTGCAAGGACTGGAACAGGTTAACTGCTGCAGCTCTCTCTGTTTCATACTAATGCAATTTCTCTACCTGACTGCTCATGCTTTCAAGATCAAGGGACCACATCATTACACTGGCCATTTATCTTACTAATTTTCCCCTGCAAGCCAGAAAAACGATCTGTGATGGCCAGAATTTCTCCTGAAAAGCCTAGAAAACATTCTGTCAGAACAAGTTTTTCTTGCTCAGATCTCTACCCCACCTGGCTGTAAGGATTAAAGAAATTTAACATGCTGAGTTGTTGCTCCTCTTCTGCAGCAGAAGTTAAGGGCAGCTGAGGATCTAAGGGGCAGAGGGGTCTCAGTGATGTCAGTTTGTTCTCTGCCAGCTATGCAGAAAATAACAGCCTGGGAAATGTGATAAGCTAGGCTTGAAATTGTGCCCTGCTACACTCCTGTTTTAGGCTCAGCAGGAGAGGGGCCACCATGCCTGATGAAAGGTAGGACCACTTCAGAGTCTCTAATCCATCCTGCCCTGTCCTGTAGCTCCTGGGGCATACCTGTGCAGCAATCTTGGATGTCAATGGCATCTTAAAAGATGCTACACACTTTTTGGGCAATTGAGTTGGGCCTAAAAATTCAAAGTGTAAAAAAGAAACATGTATCTTCCACTCAGGCTTTCCCCAGAACTCATGCTTCCACTTCAAAATTTTAGTGTAAAAGAAATAATTATCTAAGCTTTCACTAATTTTGAGATTAACAGAGGAGGTTAGTACTGTTCAACACACAAATTCATAGCACTCTCAGTAATTGAAATATCTTCATGACATTGCCATGACTGTGATTTGAGAGAAGCCTGACTGGAGTTGCATATTTCATGGAAAGAGGATTGTATGAATCGATTGCAAAGGTCTAGTGCTGATTCCTCAAAGGAATGACTGGACAATCTATCTGAAATCAAAATAAACAGAGAATTGAAGCAAATACTGTGGAAAGGCTCATGTTTTGACAGTGGAGTGACTGCTAGGCTGTGTATCTGGAATTCTGCCAGTCTAATACTGGTGGTTCTTTCCTTGGCTGTGTTCTGGACAAGAATGATCAAGAGCAGCTTGAGACATGGAAACTCAAAAGTAAATGTGAGGAAATGAAATTCAAATTATTATTTTGGATTTTTAATATTATGGGGGCCAGGAGCAGGAAAATAATTTAGTGAAGCAGAGAACAAGGTGGAAGAGCATGAAGTCCAGGAAATTTCCTTAGGAGTGAGAGAAATGCCCAGGTAAAAAGGGAATGGTATACAACAGGAATGAATGTGGAAGACAGGTGAGGTCAGGGAGAAAAAGACTAAGTGGCAGGATTAGTGGACATGGAACTAAGTTTTATGTCAGGACACCTAAGATCTGTCATCAGTTCAGCCATAATTTCCCCTCAAGTAAATTACTTGCATTCTCTGGACATCTAATTCATTTTCTGCCTTTTGTTTAAGGGCCTTTAGGTGTGAGATTCACCACAACAAAGCCCCTCTCATGGAGCTGTCTGGAGACTGGCCCGTCAGAGTCCTGATCAGTGACATAAACAGCAAGGACAGGGCAGAGCTGAAGGGAAGCGTGTTTCTTGGAGTGATCTGGGATCCAAAACAAGCAGGAGGAGGGTGGGAGTGAACAAGAACAGCTTGTTATAAAAAATCCCTACCATGTTCCCTTATGACTTCATGGATCAGGAGTTGTCCAGGGCTGGCAAATGCATCTGCGACCCTTGGCAAAAGCCCAGAAGGGTTCAGTTGTGCAGAGTGGCTTCAGAAGGTCAGGAGGAAGACAGACTACTCCTCACTTTCCTGGTGTTACTCCAACATGATCACTATCCAAGAATCTTCAGTAAAGACATCAGAAAGTCAATGGACAAGGAGCAGCACCTCCATCAGAAAGAGTAGTGGAACTTACCCGTGGAGAAGTCTGACTAGGTGTGATCACAGACTTCTCTCCCATCTCTACTTTTTCCCTCTTCTGAGTCCTTCATGCTGGAACTTTCTGCCCACCTGTATTCTAGGCATGCTCTGCCTGCTTGGATCATACAGTTTTAGAAACCTCCCAATGTGAAATAATAATAATAATCAAATGAAAGAGGTTATTGAAAACATTACAGGCCATAATTTTAATAAATGTTGGCTCCTGTCACTATGTTCTCTAGTATTTATAGTTTTATATACTGCCAACAGATCCAAGTGTTTTGTCTTTTTGACAAACATTTCATGCAATCATAAATTAACTCATTTCTCAGCAAAATCTGACATCAGCAGTTAAGCTGTCAGTATATAGAAGTACTAGTGCTGGCAAATCCTCATCTCATAAAGAAAACAATGAGTCTAAATGCATCCCAGACAGTGAGCTAAGTGTGCTTGAGCTGAGTCTGCTATCAGGGGCCACATTGGTCATGGAGCTGACAGGTGGTGATTCTGCAGCTCAGGCATCAGCCAGAATGGCTCTGGACATGTTTGCCTTATTAATAACCCTGCACAGGTATGCAGGAGCAGCTCCTGGGCTTTCAGTGGAGCCAGGGATCTTAAAGCCTCTTCACTTTTTTCTTTCTGGCTTGTGTTGAGCTCCATGGTTTAAATCTTAAAGAAGTTTTGCACCTGGTGTTTTGTTTTGGTTTGGTTTTTTTTCAGATATAGTGCTGATAAAAACAAAATATAGACCAATATAAAATTAATTTATCCCCTTGATGCTGGGATTTACCCCCTTTCTAACTGAGTAGGACACTTTGGGCAGATAAATCTGCTGCCATGTTTTTTGATGGAACTGCAGAGGAGTCAGATCTGCCCTGAGCTCTGCAAAAGCTCAGGGAGAGCTCTGCTTATAGCTATAATCTATATGCATCTTTCATTCTGAGCAGAGATGCATGCTTTAAAAACCCTGTAGTTTAGTCTCATTAGCTCTTCCATTTCTCACACTTCCTTGGCGGGGGACATCCTTCTTATGGAAACCTGTCTAAACATAATGCTATTAAGGCACTCCTCAAAAATAGGGAACAATTCACCCTTCTGCATAAAGAGCAGATAAATGAAATTATAGCTCCTTGGAGGAGCTGGGGTGGAAGGTAAGAGCAAGGAAATGGGCCACAGGAACAACTGTACCAGGTCACCCAGGTACAGCTGATATGGAGATAGAAAGAGCTGAAAGAGCATTCACAAGCTTGAGACATTTGTGTGCCTACAGATCCCCCTAAGTTCTCCCAGAAGCCTTGGTTATTAACAGGTATCACGCAAGCTCAGACTTGAAGTTCTGAGGTTAAAGGAGAGCAGGAATTTATTCTCTGCTGCAGGCAGGCAGTTCCTACAGAAAATGTCTGCTGTTTGTACCAGGGTGTGATGTACAGGGAGAGTCCAGCTGACACTGCTGGACATCAAATTGGCTACATGTGTGTCAAATCCAGGATCTATGAGCATGTTCACGGATTTATGGGGAGACTGATTTTCCTTCTGTAGCACTGTACCAGCACAGCTGCACATCCTCACCTGGCAACAGATTTGTACCAAGGTAACTGAGCAGGACAGAGCAAATTTTGTTTACTGCTATATGATGGAAGGAACTGCTTTTTATTTGGAATGGGCAGTGAGAAGGGACTGGGACAAAACTCGGCTTGTAATTCACTTAGTGCCTACTGCTTAAACTTCAGTACTTAGCACCATCTCAGACCTTTTGGCACATCCCACCTGGTCTCTATTGGGTTGTGAGTCTCCCCCAGGACCTAAGTCATCTCTGGATGTCAAGGACATGGTGGGGTATTTCACAATGTTTGCAGAACTGAAAAAAAACCTGAAGTTCTATGGAAACATCACCAAAAAACTTTGCTGTGCTTTGGAGCCAAGTTTTGAATGACTAAGGGATTTGTGACACAGGAAAATTCTCCAGTGAGGAAAAGGTTTCTATTACCCTCTCTTGACTGAAGATTTTAGCTTGCATGGGCAAGAAGAAAATGTTGGCTTCCTGTTTTGAGAGCCAGCATGGAGCAATTCCCTTGTGCATCTCAGGAAACAACCAACAACAGCTCCTGTAACTTTTGTGGTTTCCAGCCTGTTTGTTTGGGACTGGTGACAGAGATAGACATTTAATTCAAAATAGCCTGCATTCAGTCTATACAGAATTAAGTATTAAATTTAAAAAAAAAAAAAATCTATTTACAAGTGGCAGGTTTCAGATTCTTTAGTGACAATAAAAACAGTATCATGCCAATGCTTGGTATTTTTTTTTTCAGTGTTCCTGCTTCAACTAATGTCTACGCTCATTCATCATATCTTTTCAACATTTTGGCTTTCTTCCCAGGCAGGAGATGTTTGTTTTTTTTTCTGAAAGGAATAGAATGTAATAGCAACCACTTTTGTTTAGTTGCAGAGAAATATACATGGAGATAAATAGCACTTAAATCAATAAAAGGTGAGACCACAGGTCTTACTGTTTAAAGGTTTAAACATCACTTATTTCTCCATTCTTCCAAAGTGAAAAAAATGTGATTCTTTATTAATTTTACAATTGTTACAGACATATGTTCAGATAAGGCCTTTGTTTGTTTATCAGTGTCTCTAGTGTGATGTGTTCCTCTTGTCTTCACTTATTTAATACAAAGCCTTTCAAGATCTTTCCTCTCAGTCACTTTGTTGAGGAGTGTGTCAATTACTTAATACAGTATAATTCTCACAGTGCCACTGAGATCTTGCTTACATGATTATAAATGAAGAATTTTGATTTTTTTTTTTTTTGCTTAGGGAACCAAAGGGAAGCCAGATGGAAAGCAGGGTGTAAGGGCAGGTCATAATTTCCTGTAGCTGACATAGGCCAAGCACAGATTTGGCAGACTTCACAGCTTTGGCTCCAGGGATTCTGGATCTTTTTTGACTTCAGACCCTGCTGAGAAATCTTCTTATCACCCAACTTGCACTCTGGGCTTCTGCTGTTGACCACCCAAGAGGAAATAAAGAGGAGCATGGGAAAGATGTTACCCAGAACAATGTCCTGGCACTAAAGGAGTATAAAAAGGTCAGTCTGGCTTGTGCCCTGTCTGCTTCTTAATAATTTCTTTTTTCAGGTAAAGTGAGCTACAGCTCATTCTAATAATGCTGTGGATTCAAACTTCCCACTGGAAACTCCAGACATGCCTAAGTATTAACTCAGCATCTTAAACGGTTAAAACCAGTGTAAAAATGTTAGCAAAAAAACCAAGAAAAAAACCCATAGTATAATAATTTCTATTTCCTCTCCACAATATATCAAGTGTGGGAGTATTTAGAAACAAAAGTGACTTTTACTCTTACAGACTGCTTTGTTTTCACCACAGCTTGGTGGTAGGTAGAGTTTTGTGCTATTTCATAGTGTAGAAAAATAGAAATGAAAGAAATTAAAAGGCTTTCCGCAGTGTCACACAGTGGGGAGAAATAAGGCCATCCTCCAAGCTGCTAGACCTTTAACATTATGGAACCCATAGAAATTAAAAGACCTTTCAGAATGAGTCTGAAAAACCCCGACACAGCTGGAAGTGACCATGAGGTGAGGCCAGATCCATCTGTCCCGTGAATTCGTCAGCTCAGCTGATGTGCTAGAGCTACACCACAGCCAGGAGTACAAAAGCTTTCTAAGGCAACGCTTTTCCTTTTCCACCTAGCAAATCTGTGCATGGTTCCTTGATGAGTTCCCTGTATTCTGATGTATCTGAGAGAAGTTTTGGTCACACAGATCCCTGGTGCTCCATTAACTGGAAACATGGGAGGCCTTGACTGCATTATGCCTGTGTCCTGTTTGTCTTGGAAATTCTTACAAATCTGTCATAATCTCAGTCATCTCAAGCAATTATTCTGTGTGTTTAAATGGTTCCCTGAAATGGGATTGCTTCCACAGCTGGACTCAAGTGTCTTAGTTAAGCGCAGACTGTACTGCAAGTTCACCACTTCAACAAGTGGTTACCACTTGGACTTGTCCAGATTGTTGTATTTGCACACAAATCAACTGCAGGAGAGTTGAAAAATCCATTGAAAGTGTTTGTCTGATTAAAGAACTGGTCACACCAAAGTGAGCATGCAAACCCTGGACTGGATTAGCTGGTTCAACAAGTTCAATTCCTTACAATTATTAACAAGTGTCTAATAAATATCTAGTACAGAAAAGTCTATAAACATTTATTCCACATGCTTTCACAGGCAAATAAAGCATTTATAACAGTCTGTGATAAGACTTATAATAAAAAAATCAATTGCCAGTGCTATAGTATGGCATGCCATGAAGATCAAATGCTTGCCATGACATCCTCCAGCACTCTTAGGGGGCAGGGAGTGCAACATTATATGGAGAAAATCAAAAATCCCACTCCAGCACTCTGCACCACTCTGATGTACAGGGCATTCTGAACATGAGCTGGGATGTCCAGATGGGCAACAAAGCCAGCAGCCTCCCAGCCTCCTGTGTGAGCACTGCTGTGGCCAGCAGGACCAGGGCAGTGATTGTCCCTCTGTGCTGGGGCCTGAGGAGGACACAGTTCCAATTCTGCATCCAGTTCTGGGCCCCTCAATTCAGGAAGGACTTTGAGATGCTGAAGCATGTCCAGAGAAGGGAACAGAGCTGGGGAAGGGTCTGCAGCACAAGTCTGATGAGAAGAAGCTGAGGGAGCTGGTGGAGGCTCAGCCTGGAGAAAAGGATGATCAGGGGGGATCTTCTCTCTCTCCTACTCCCTGAGAGGAGCTAGGCAGGGGTCAATCTCTTCTCCCAGGCAGCCAGTGGCAGAACCAGAGGAAGTGGCCTCAAGCTGTGCCTGTGGAGGTTCAGGTTGGATATCAGGAGGAATTTCTTCACTGAAAGGGTTGTCAAACATTTGAATGGGCTGCTTAGAGAGGTGGTGGAGTTTCCATCACTGGATGTGGCACTCAGTGCCATGGTCTAATGACATGATGGTGTTCAGTCAAAGTTTGGACTTGTTGATCTTAGAGATCTTTTCCAACCTAATTAATTCTGTGATTCTGTGATTCTGAGATCATTTATCACCTATGTCTGTCTGTAGAAATCTGAAGTGATTCAGAGAGAGGCAAAATCTTCCTCTAAAACATCTCAAGGGACTAATTATACCTAAGAAGGAAAGCGTTCTTTCATCACCTCTCTAGGCAAGTGGCAGAAACCCTGAAGAATGATAATAATATTATATTTAACAATTTAGTCTTCATGCTCAAACCAATGGTATCACCTGAAAGCATCAGGTATTTCAGAGGAAGTTGAAAGGAATGAAGTTGACATGTAAACAGAACCTAGAGGATAAGAGGAATGGAGAAAACTACATTTGACATGCAGGTCCACGTCCTCTCCAGTCCTCTTATGAAAATACTATGGTCAGATGATCAATGAAATAGGGAGGAAATATGTTTTATGAAATAAAGTTACTCAATGGTTCTGCAGAGGTAAGAGTATGGCATGGACATTTGAAATGTTTATATATATGTATGTTTGCAATTGCAAATATGCACAAAAGACATTTAATCAGAGCAGAGCCAGTCTCAGAAATTTCCCATTAGTGAAGTATCTTTTGATTGCAGAGGCTTATAATGAAGTTAATAAGAATAACACTTAAATCATGGATAGTTGCTTCTGTGGAGAGTATAATAGCCACATTATCTAGGCTGGATTTTTCCTCTGACAAACAAAAATACAGATCATAATGGTCAGAGGTTTGGTTCCCAATTCTCAACTGAATCAATTAAAAGTAGAGAGAGTAGGAGAGTTCTTGCTGAGAGATGGACACAAACTTTGAAAGACAAATCTTTTTTGTTCACATCTCTACATATTGATTTAGGAACTTGACATTGGCCACTGAATTTAAATTAGGAGCCAAAAGATACTGTTCTGCTTTCTGAACACAGTTAATGAATTAATCTTCCCAGTATGCCCTCAAGGTAACAATCATTATTTGAATTTTGGATATGCAGATAGCTAAGGACAAGTAATTTCTCAAGTATCCATCAATATGCCTTCAAAAGGATACCTGCCTTTTGTTTTTCTGGAGGCTTGTTCAGCATTCTTTTTACAGAGGGTGCACAAATAAGGACAGAGATCTGGAAAAACACAATAAGCATTTCCAATTTAGATGTCAAGGGATGAAAAACTGGATATCTGTGACCCCTGCCCTGCCACTTTGCATGATGAGTAAGAGGAAGCAGGTGGCATCATTCTGAGCTGACCAAAATGTGTTGAGAGGAAGGTTCTTAGCCAGGAGGCCAGCCAGCAAGGAAGAACTGCTATAACCCCAGATCTGAGGCTGGTGTTGGTCCTACTCATGTTTATGAATCTAACCTGAAGTTCCAACATCTTCCACCAGAAATGTTCTCCAAAAAGAAATGTAATGAAGATGTTGAGTTGATAGAAGAGAGTCACCTTGCAACGGCAAACTTATTGTCTGAAAACTATAAATATATATTCTGACTTTTATGCATGGTGTTCGGATTTCTAGGAGTATGACAGCAATATAAATTGAAGCTGTAAGAGGAAAATCTGAGAAGAAATTGAAAAAAGTTGGAAGCCTCATGCTTACTGTCTTCCTCTTGGATGAGTCAGCAGCTGCTGTCAACACAGCTCAGAACTCACTTGAATGATGTCCATGGAACTAATTGGGTTAAAACTCTAACAAAAGAAACTGGTGGAAAGAAACCTTTTCCTGCTATTCACAAGGTAGATGTAAGACATGAATGTGCTCATTTCACAACTTGTTTCAATAGCAGCAGCTGGTGGTTTTCCCTTGCTCGAGTGATGAGGATGCTGCACTGAAAAAAGTTCTCTTTCCAGGGTCCCTAATTCCCTGCTAAGGTTAACAGTATGCCTTTGGTACCACAGACCATCTCAAGGACAGAAAATTTCATCCCTGTCATACTTCATTACTTACATTTTCAAAATTATCTTTTAATAGTGCACATTACAGCTACCCTCCCATCTTCACACAATACTGCAACAAAAAGCACTGACAAGATTTCAAAATCTTCTTCCAGCAATATGCCACTACTTGGATGAGAGAGGTGAGCAGTATGAAGGACTCAGTGGTCCTCCACACGTTCCTCGATTTTGGCTGTAATTTTTGAGCTGACATCCAAACATAAAGACCTTCATTTTGAAATTCAAGGTGAAAGTAAAACACTTACAAATTATTTCATCAGTAACTGCTTTAGGAATGTTAGCTTAGTTAAAAAAAATTCTCTACATTTCAGAAGAAAGGCACAGAAGAAACAAACTTTCCTAAGATGATGTACTCAGAGTATTTGGAAAATGTTAAGGAGCATTTTAAGATGTCACTTTTTATCTTCAGCTACAACACACCTCTTTCCCAGTTTTGTGGTAGCTAGGCTTATATGCAGAATTTCTAATCAGATTGGAAGTGTCTTGAAAATAAATGTCAGTGAACTGGAATAGAAATCATAACCTTGCAAACAGATGTGCAATTAAATGCACAGCCACGACAATCATATTTTTAGCCATTACTGGAAAAGCCTCAGCTTTCTTTTTCTGAGCAGAGATCCCTTTTGATTAAATGCCTCTTTCAGGTCAACACATCTGAGTGAAGCTTAAATTTCCATGATGAAAATATTGAAGTCCAAGTTCAGGTCTGTCTTGTCAGATGACCTCCTTAATGACAGCAGACAAGTAGCAGTGACACATTACAAACCCTGAAAGTTGGCTGAGAATACGCAATGCTGGAGTTCTCATTATTGCTTCTTTGAGTGCAATTTTTATGACTCTGATGGCAATGATATACCTTTAGGTCTGTGACTGCACTATATTTTTTAATATAGTGTTATGAGGAATTTAAAATTATGAGAAGATGAGTTAATTATTAGCCACATATTATTTTAACCTCACATTTTTGTGCAAGGTGCAGGTTTTAGTGAAAAATCTCACCCTGGTGCTAGCCCTTGAAGAACAGCACAGAGGAAGCAGAACCCAGTCACACAACCCAAGTCATAGAGGAAGATTAAATGTGACCACAGATATTAGTATTGAAATATATTTATTGGTGAGGGACCTGATCTGACATTTCCCCAAGCCCACTGGGGTTTGTGAACTTAACTGCTTTGCTCAGGGAACCTTTTTTCTGCAATACATTTTATGCTGTGTTTACACCCAAGTCTGACTCGGGTATCACTTGGTTAATTAATTTGTTTATTCTCCTGGTCTAGTTCTATGGTTAGATGTCATCAAAGGAGTGGTGGGGGAACCCCCAGAAACCTGTGAAACCTGTGGAGAGTCAGCCAAGTGAGCAGTGCTGCCTTCCCAGAGCAAGCTGAGTTGGCCATCAGATCAGGGCCACATTTTGTGAGCATCCTTGAAAAGGTGGGATGGACCTGGAGGAGATAGAAGTGGTGACCGCACACTTCAAAATGATGTTCTCTTTAGCAGAATAATGTGATTCAGGAGGAGAAGCAGGTATGACTTGACTGGAGGATAGATGTGTACAGCACAAATACCTGTACCTTGATCACAGTGGGTTTTTTCCCCACTTTGCCTTTTTTTTTCTTTCCATGGCTTGGGTGTGTAGTTCTCTCAATTCTTCAGAACCTGGTTGAGGTGTACTGATGCCATCTGCTCTGCTGACAGGTTTGAGGAGCCAGTGGCATTTATGAAGGAGGAAAGCCTGGACATGCAGGGCTGATAACCTCTATCCTTACCTGAGAGAGATGTTGTTGAAGGTCTCAGAAGAACAACATAAACTTAACCTCCTCATGGTTTTCCTTATCCAGAGTAGTGATTCAAAAAACTATTTTTTATCTGCAAACAGGCATTCATATCTGTATCAACATCACCAGAACAAAAGCAAATGAAATGAACTTGAAACAAGCCTCATATGGTGTCCTGAATGCAGAAGCTCTGCAGTCTGTTGTCAATGGCCTTTCAGTTTGACAGCAACTATTGTTCCATGTAAGTATTTCAATAACTCAAATTTCTACCATGCTGTTAAGTCACTCCTGGCTTCTCCTTTATGATTTGTACCAGATTAAAAATGCCACAGTAATAAACACCTGATTTTAATCTCAGTGCTCCAGTAATGTATTGTGAACATATATTAGAAACTATTACACAACATATTTACAACACCAAGCAGCTTTACAATAAATTATGGAACAGCCCTGTCATAAAACATATAAATAATGATTCTTCAGATGAATATACCATTGATATATTGTCATTGTTCATTATGCTTTATGGCACAATACATGGCCATAAATATTGCTCAAAAGACTAGCATAGCACGTGACAGGTTGTACAGTAATCTCATTGACATAATTCTTTTCCTGCACATGGATTAGAAAACATTATTTAGAAGCAATTGAGCTTGCAGAAGGTCAGTCTAAATAGGGAAGTCACTCTTATGTGAGCAGGGCTTTGGGTAGATGCCTGCTGAATGGGAAATTCCTGTGGGACAAAAAACTTTTGAAAGATGCGATGTGACTGCCTCTTTTTCCCAAGCGAGATCTAATGCAGTGTTCCAATTATGTGGTAATGGTGAATGTATATCACTGAGCAGTACACATTGTATATGTTGTGTGCAACGGGCAAAGCGAAGGTCAAGGCAACAAAATCCCCTGGGCTTTCTGCGGGAACAGCTCTTGGCTGTTCTGTGCTGATGAAATTACAAAGTTTTCTTGCAAACAAGCAAGAGGAATGGAAAGTAGTTTCTGCAGTTTCCTAGCATTAAAGCATGCCTGTCCCCAGGATGACTCTCCCTAGGCACTGGCATGTTTTACTTCTGGTACAGCGTGCTCTGCATTATTAAAGCCTTCTTGTTTGACTTCGTCATTAGGGTTTTATTTTACTTTTTGATTGTAGTGACTAAATATAACAATAAATGATTTAAAGAGGAGACAGAAATAAGTGTTAGAGAAAACAAACAGCCTCCCCCCTGCCAAAATGCTGAGTGGCGTAGCAGCGAATGGTTGAAAGAATCAGATTTAATTAGGGTTCCTTTCAGCACTGAAAATTCCATTTATGCACACTATTAAAATAATCTTCTGCATTAATACTAATTTACATCATCAAAATAGCACTTTATCTATTATTCATAGGGCATTGTAATTTCTCCCGACTGAGAGGCTGAAGCGTGGTAAGACTCTTCTGCTAAATACTGAGCAGAAATTAAGATATCTCTAATAGCCTCAGTTTCCTTTCCATCACATTAGATATACCACTGTTTCCTCTCTTGTCTTCTATATGTGTAATGACCACTGAAAAGATCATTATAATTATTATGCTCTTTCTATGCCCCTTATGTATCAGGATCTCCCCGTCACAGGTTTCATGTACAATCAGCCTCCCCTCACCTGCTGTCCAAGTGCAGCCTTATTCAGGGCAGGTGAAGGAGCTGCTTAATCAGGAGAATAGCTCTTGAAGGAGAACAAACAAAAATCTCCTTTTTCTCAAGTCTGAAGGGCACTGGGAAGAACTGACCTGCAGAGTGCAACACAGCTGGAATTTCATGCATTCTTCCCCTGGAGATGGCAAAATCTTGATTTCTGTACATGAAAAAGTGTTGCTTCTGTTCTGCAGCTTTTATTCTCTGTGCCATGTTCTCCATGGCTCTGTGTGTGCAGGATGTTGATGCAGCTCCCTGCCCCAAACAGGCATCATGGTCCCAGTACCTGCCAGGCTGGGGCCTCTGGACATCATGATGGTTTTAGATTTCTGAGCATGACTCTTATTGTGCTAAAAAGACAGACAAAAACTCTCATTGAGACTACCCTGGCAATATAGAAGGGTCTTTAATCAGTATGGTTTTCATCTACTTTAAATCATGATTATCTGAAATGCTCATTTATCCATTTCTAGATGTGAAAATGAGAGCTTCTAAATCACCAGTTAAGAAGAAAATTCCCCGATAACTTGCCTATTAGGCTGAAAAAAGGAGAGATAGAGATATTTGAGCATCAAGAATTGAGCCGACTGAGCATAGGCTTATACCTTCTGCTCCAGTGGAGGGAAGGGCACATCACCTAGCAGGACTTTCATGTTTGTTGGTGGAGTGAGCCCCTCTGCTCCTATTGATTAATGTAAAGGAAGAAATAATTATCTATCCAAGACTGCTGTTAACCACTGAATAGCAAGCTGGAGAGAGGGAAGGGAGGTAGGTGGGATGTAATTTTTCTTTTGATAAAGGAAGGCAACCTAAACAGATTGCCTTTCTGTTAAAGGCATCAGTTAAAGATGGAAAAAGGACCTCTCATGGAATGTAGTGGTTTGGGGACTCCAGTGGCCTTTCAGCTGCTTCTTGGTTTAGAGTCTGCAGCAAAGCACAGTATGATTCTGCAATGTTTAAAGAACAGTAATCATGAAGGCTTGGAAATCAATAACTAAGACAAAGTAATTCCAGCCTCAATAACCCTAAATATCAGAAATGTTATAAAATGGATTATTATTTTCCCATGAGTTGAAAGGTTTTGCTTTATTGGCCTTGTAGTTTTATTAATTTCTATAAAGCTTTTTTTGCACCTAGACTGGTGGTATTTCATAATCCCTGTTTGCCATATTCTTGGCTTTTTAGAATATGTTAAGCTCCTCCTGTAGAGGAGATGTACAGCAAAGTTTGACTAAATTGATCATCATGAAACTGCTTGTGGGAAGGATGCTTTGATATAGATTTAAATGTTGAGGCGCTGTAAACCTCTGAAAGCTTATTCAATTTTCAATACACTTAGAAAATCATTAACTAACATGTGTTATGTATAGATTTACATCACTGATTTCATGCTGATACACATGATCATAATAACATAATAAAAGACCTCTGATAGAGTCAATATTAAGCTTTAGATAGGACTTATTTGATTTATATGAATATATGAGGGGGAAAAAGATATGTTAATGTGCTCTGCGTTATTTCTCACAGTGTGAGTTCGGTGAACTTCCCAAGATCTTTGTTAAGTTACTGATGCTTGGCAACACAATAAAACAAAAACTTGCACTTGCAGCCCAGAAAGCCAACTTTTAATCCTGTGCTGCAGCAAAACAAGAGTGACCAGCAGGTTTTAGGAAGGGATTCTCTCCTAATATTCTGTCCTGGTGAGACTCCTCAGCATAGGAATGACATTGACCTACTGTAGTGAGTCCAGAGGAGGCCACGAGGTTATCAGCGGGCTGGAGAACTTCTCCTTCAAAGACAGGTTGAGAGAGCTGGCGTTATTCAGTCTGGAGAAAATAAGGCTGCAGGGAGAGCTTTTTGCAGCCTGCCAGTACTTAAAGGGGGGCCTACTAGATTTCTAGAGAGACTTTTGGCAAGGGAATGTAATGATAGGACAAGAGAGAATGGCTTTAAACTGAAAGAGGATAGACTTAGATTGGATACAAGGAAGATATTCTTCCATGTGAGAGTGGTGAGGCACTGGCACAGGCTGCCCAAAGATGTGGGTGCCTCATCCCTGGAAGAGTTCAAGGCCAGGATAGATGAGGCTTAAAGCAACTTAGTCTAGTGGAAGGTGTCCCTGCTCACGGTAGAGGGCTTGAAACGAGATAATCTTTATTATCCCCTCCAATTTAAACAATGTTATGAGTCTGAATTAAATCAGAGTCCTCACAGTAAGACATCCTTGATTGAGTGATTAATCAATAAAAGATAGCATTGGTTGATTGATTAATTTGTCTTTACAGCCAAGACCTTACCATTCTAATAGTAAAGATAAGCAGGTAGAAGCTGTGTGAAATGATTTTGGATAAACAGCTGGGTGTTTGTAGCAGAGAATATACAATTATTTTCCCTCATGGTCTCAGAGGATATTTGTAGAAACCAGAAGTGGATACTTGGGAAAGAGATCCAAATTATATGGTAAGGATGAGTTAAGAAACTGGGTTTCACAAGGTTTAGTTGGCTTGGAGTGGTAATGACTGGACAGCAGGGAACTGTTCTGGAAGAGCAGAGCTGCCTTTAGCAAATGTCAATATCTGTAATGAGGAAGCTTGAACAGATGGTTAAGCTTTCCCTCGACCATTTTCAGAACTTTCAACGAGAAGCTGGAGGACCATGACTTCACCTTATAGTCAAGATTCTTTGTGAAACTAAAGGTTCTAGTTTCCAGCCTTCAAAAAAATTCAGCATCAGGCAACAAATGTAAAATAAGCTTGAACAGTGATAGATCTCCCTATCTAAACATACTGGAAACAGTAACTCTGACAGAATTCACAAGTCAATGTCTCATCATGGACACTCAAGTATTAAATTGGAAAATGCTGAATTCTATCCCTCAAACCCTAGTTGCTCTTTTCCTACTGTAGCAGCTTTTAAAGCCAGAAGAAGCAATAGTAATTATCCAGTGTGAAATGTATAAACCAAGCCATAGGACATGCTTTAAATGATTCCTTTTACAAGACCATTAACTCTCCTTGAATTGTGATGGAGCTTTCAGGAAAACATTCAATATTTATTTAAAATTTTCAAGGGATAGAAAATCCATCACAGCTGTTGATAAGTTGTTTTGATGGTTAAGTACCTTGCCTGTTGACAGTTCATGATTTATTTCTTGTCTGAGATTTTTTAGTCTAGGTTACATCTTTCTGTGTGATTACTTGAAAGATAGAGGAATCTTTAATTCACTTTTCAGATCTGTATGTGATAGCTGGTGGGCAGTGTAAGCTACCCACGTGACCCTTCGAATATTTTGATAATCATCCTGAAATGGATGAGTAGAGACCTGCACTAGAAGGAGCTATACTACACCTGTGATACTTTATCAAATTGAGAGCCTGTGTATTTTCTGTTTGTGCACTCAAAAATCCTCACATTTATGTATCCGGTAGTCATATTATAATTTCTGGCTATGTTACACTCAAAAGTCATGATTTTTTTACAAAGTCGCTAACTTCCAAAAGGAAAGGGGGCAATATATTATTCTTTATTCTTTCATAAAGAGCTTGACAGTTGATAAAAGCACACTTTTTGTGTATCTCAGTAACCTCTCTTTTCAGTATTTTCTGCTTAGAAACTCAACTAAATATACACTCTGTTTGCAATTTCATGTCAAAAACTATCAGTCAACGGGTTGTAAAAAGTTCAACATCTACATATTCGTTTCATATCCTCCTAGTTCTTGTATAAGTTGTTTCTGGTGTAAAGTCAAATACCATAGTGATTTCTACAGTTTTGACATTATTGTCTTTCATCTAAGCCTGCTGTCTTAAGAAAAAAAATACACAATATTCTTTTAAAAGATCCATTATCATACTTAGATAAAGGTTCTTCCCCCAGAGGGTGGTTGGGCACTGGAACAGGCTCCCCAGAGCAGTGGTCACAGCACCAAGCCTGACAGAGCTCAAGGAGAGTTTGGACAGCTCTCACAGGCACATGGTGTGACCCTTGGGTCTGTCCTGTGCAGGCCCAGGGGCTGGACTTGATGACCCTTGTGGATCCCTCCCAACTCAGATTATACTCTGATTCTGCAATGGAACTCTGATTTACATATTGCCATTTAAATTCCTTATTAATCAATTCACACATTGTTCAGGATATTTTTTTTGCCCCAGGCTAGATGTCAGACAAAAATTTAGTGCTGCAATTACTGTTACTCACATATTTCTTTTAAAATATTGGGTCATAAGAATTTTACTCTACTTCATTGGAAATTTTTCCTGTATTCTAAAATATTTTTGAAAATAAATGGAACAATGCTTGGCCAAACACCTCTGTTAAGAAGGTTGGAGACTAAAAATATGAACCAATAGATTGAAAATATTTTAATTTCATACTTCATATTCCAAAAATCCACCCAAACCAATAATGTTTCTACGTATATGAATACCTTGACCATTCATAGCTTTTAAGTATATCTTTGGATAGATGAACTGACACACGTATCACTCTTTAATGCCAAGGAAGATGGGTCATTATAGCATTAAGAGTTTGTAATTATCATGGTTTAATGATCAGATGTTCTGCTATATTTCTCTTGTACTCCTAATGCTTTGTTCATTAGGAATAGGCTGCAGTCGGATGTACCTTCTTACAGCTGTGGGTTAATAGGAAATTAATAGACATTTATGTGTTTTTTCACTGTTAATGTACTTTTATTGATAAAGTATAAATCAGAATAAAGTAATAGGGTTTTAAATGGTAGGTGTTGAATAGTTTGCAGGATTACACTTTCATTTCTGAGAGAACATGTGGAACAGAAATCAGCTGGTCTAGGCACTAACTCAAGTTTTTAATAGTTTATATGTTCTAACTGCGAGGAGATGGAGGGTCAGATGCTCCTAAATGCACTATTTCTTTTTTTTACTTCAGCAGATCCATTTAATCATTTGTTTTCTCCTTGGTTGCTTAGTATCTTGAAGACAGTCAGTGCCTTGTATAAGCAAAGAGAGATACATTCTTGATCAGAATAGGAGAAATGTGGAACTGCGTGGGAGCTCCCACATGGTGTGACAGGGAATGTGTTTGCTGAAGAGAAAAGAAATAGGTACTATTAGACAAGTTCCTCTGATTGATTTAGACCGAATGAGCATTTGCCCTTGATTGTGTCTTCACAGACCAGCCTTTCTCCTCCTTCTCCTTCTTCTTCTTCTCCTTCTTCTTCTCCACCTCCTCCTCCTCCTCCT
>VWYI01027904.1:15972-126975 GCA_013399455.1 Anthoscopus minutus | reverse complement strand
TATATTTATATAATATTTTTTTTCTGTTAAATCTGATATGCCTTGAGCTGGTTTAGGATTTTTTAATGCAGTGTAGAAGGCATTTCCATTTTCACTTTTCAGACTTAGACTAGTTATAGTGGTCTGATGATGTTTCCTTCTTAATATAAGTCATAGGATCCAGGTGGTAATTGCACCTGAAATGCAGCTAGAATAGTATGCCAGAGTTTTCTAAGAGGGTTCCTATTTTAGGTAGAGTTGCACTGGTCCATTAGTGTAAACACACTGCTTCCTTACAGTTTTAAAACCCTCACCAAGTGTGTACTGTTGTATTAGCCAAAAAAGCTTAGTCTTTTTGAATTCCAGCACATATCAACTGTTCAACACTTACTTTTGCTGAAAGGGATCCTATAGTAGAAGATTTGTTACTGGAGCAGCAAATACTAGTGCAAATATTTATTAAAGCTTGTAAAATTTTATATTATGAGTCACACAGGGGTTAGATTAATAAAATGTCCAGTTTCGTCTGACAAAAAACTTTAATATTGAAAGCTGGTATAATTAATTACTGAAGCAAAGACAAAATGCCATGTGGTTTTAGTTTTAGTCCTCCTTTCTCTCATATTATGGGTACAAATGAGAAAAGTGTGTCTTTGTTCACTGTCAAAACTGCTTGTGCCAAGGCTGAATGGAGAGAGGAGACAAAAATCCTTCCTCTTTGTATTACCAGAGGTAATCCTTAGGCTAAGAGATGATGTTCTGTTAAGAAATGTAAAAACTCTTGGCCTTGGATTGTGTCTTGGATAGTTGTTTTGTTAACACTGAGCCCCAAAGGGAATAATGGTTTAGGAACATACAAAATCCCTTCTAGTACTTGTGTTTCAAACATACCAGTGTAGAGATGTTTCTTTTGACATTAACTATGAACATATGTTTTTTCTTTCAGAACAAGTCAAATGCACCTAGTGAGGGCAACCTTACCCTTCTCTGCGGCAGTGCTAATGACCAGGCAGAGTGGAACCTCGGCCAGGATGATAGTGTCCTCCATGGGAAGCAGCTCCCGCCATCGCCAAGGAAGCAAGTTTCTTCTGGTGGCCAAAGAGAATCTCTCTCAAGGATGGAAGAAGACAAGAGTGGCAAAACCTTTACTACTGGCAAGATGGACACCACTAGTTTGACATCTCTATCTCCAGGACAACCAAGTACCCAGTTTACTTCCCTAGAAAGTTTCAAAGCAGGCTTTTCTTCCTGTCAGTATGCAAAGCCTAATGAAACACTAAGCAATACCTCAGAAGATCAGCTCCCAGCAGGTCTTGCTCAACAGCCATCCATTCTGATCCCTTGGGAGAAAGGTGGGAAGGAAGGAGATGAAATTCCAGAAGAAGGTGGACTTCTTCAAGAAGTGGTGTCATTATGTAAACTGAATTCTGCTTTTCACTATGGTTTAAATATTTCAAAGGATAGCTTATCCAGTAGCAGTGGAAATAAAACGTAAGAAAAGTATGAGAAGAGAAACTTTACTCCCATCAGATGCTAAAGGGAGACTACTCAGGACTCCATGTAACTCTGTATAACATGATAACCAAAAAAAAGAAAAGGAATAAGAGATCTTCTGTTATAAAAATAATTATCTTCAGTTGAGTATGCATTTTCTGCCATTGGACATGCACTTATTCGTTTACTCAGTTCATTTGTTGGCTGTAATTAGGTCCACAAAATGGAACTAAATATTTGAATGCACTCTCAAATCAGGTACTAGTTAGTCTCTGTGTTAAAAATACTGCAAGTCTATGATGCTTCCTAGTGTTTGCTTCTTCTAAGCAGCAAGGATGGCGTCTAAAGGTAGCCAGGTTTTGAAGGTACTATGTTAATCCTATTTAGCATGAAATGAACCAAGCAATCTGATTTGTCTGAAATGTACAAATGTTAGTATTTGTAATTAATAATAATTGCCTTAATCTTTTGAGAGGGGGTTTAACTGTCTTAGAGGATGAATGCAAATCTACAAAACAGCAATAATGATTTTCCATGGCAGGAAAATTTGCTTCAGCAAAGGTGGGAGGAGGGAAAGAGACTTTTTACATTAAGGAATTTCTTGTGACTATAACTTGGAACTTACGCCAAACTAAAACTATGTCTTTGTCTTCCAGACTTCAAAAAGGTAGCACGTGGTTTTCTCTTTCCTATAAAGTACATGAAGTACTGAATTATAATGTGACGCTCATTGACTTCTGTTTACAACTAAGACACTTTAAAGATACGTTATCCAGTTTCCCTAGGTAGACTAATTCACTTGAAAATGCTCCAGAAGGAAAGTATAAGTGGAATTGATAGATTTCTATTATTTTTTATTTTTTGCAGTTTAATAGTTGGAAAACTAATTTGTTCCTAATTTGTAACACTAGAAAGCTAAATTTACAGATTCAAATTGATACTGCATATATCCAGCTCTCTTTTTAGCCAAACTGGACAACCAAAAACGTCTTTCTAAATTCAGTGAAGGAGAATAAACAGTCCTGATGTATCATGTATTTAGAACAAGCATTGTCCTCTTTCTGGCAGTGTTCCTGATGAATATTTGAAGTCTGAACATTTTCAATGCTCCATAGAGCAGCTCTTTCATTTAAAAAATGTTCTTTGTCTTTTCTTTTTCCACCTCAACATACATACCTTGTCTCCACAACAGCACAGGACAGAAAAGACAATTAATCAGTTTTAGCAAATTGGAATAGTCAGGTTTGAGGGATATTTGTGATAAAGTTGGTAGAAATAGCATACAGGTGTAGAATGAGCCCTGCCTGAGAAGAATGTTCTGCTGTTCTTCTAAGTCATGAAACCTTTTTTCTTTCCCTCTTTGGCATGAATGATTTCTGTTTATCTCAGGCTAGGCCTGAGTGAGAACATTCCTGGGATTGGTATTTGGATCAGATTGTGCTTTAATACCTTAATAGTAATTTGTAGCAGAGTTTCATATCAGTTGACTCACTGAGATTTATGAATTTGTTTTCCTCCTAGCTGACACAAATGGAAAGGGAGTTTTTAGCTGTGTTCTTACAAGGCATCTGACCTAAGGGAATTGCTCCATGTCATGGCAAAGGGACTGTTTGGAACCTCACCGGAGAAGCTCAGTAGGGTGAGACCTGGGTTTTGTCACTGCAAGGTTTCATCTTGTTCAAGAATGAGAAGGGCTGGGCCAATACTTGCCGCTGAGGATGAGCTTCCAGAAATTTTTTTGATCAGTGTGAAAAATCTAAAAGGTTGTAAAACTGCAAATCTTGCGGAAATATCTGTGTCTAATCAAGCATGAACATTTTGGAGGGCATCTGCCTTGCTGGAGTTCTCAGTGTTCCAGAGTTAGCAGTTGTACATCCAGAGGTCTGTACTCCAAACTATTTGTTTATCCTTTGGTTTCCTCTTGTGCATCAACGTGATATGTTGTCAACTTTTTTAATAACAAGAAATGTTACTTGGCAAAATATTTTGCACTATTAGAAATTGAAAGTGTCATACAAATAATGAAAGTTCACTCTCAGCTTTCCAAGTGGGCAAGGCCAGGTGGCTCACATGCTGTTCAGATGACAAAGCTCCAGAGCAACCTGATGATTCCTTGTTTAAAACTGGCATTAATGACTTGAGGGCATTCTTCTCCCTTGCGGGTACTAAACATTGCCCAAGCATAGTACTGCAAGTGTCTCTAAGAGAAGGCAGTCAATACCCAGGTTTTTGTTTGTGTAGCACTTCTCACTCCTCATTCATCTCCTTGTGTTTTGTGATGAGAATTTCAAAGTTCACCTTTTCTTTTCCTCTGAAATTCACATGATTTTTCTATACATGGTTCAGTTGAAGTTGCTTTGTTTTCTTCATTTATTAAAGACAGTAAACAGTATCAATGTTTTAAAGAGGAAAATAGAAAAAATTCCTCAGAAATTATGGCCACAGTTTCTCTCAAAACTGTCAATCACCTAAGTCCAGGAATGCTGCCAGAAAATGTTTTTCAAAAATGACTGTCTAGTACAGACATCAATCTTACTGGCTTTACATGAGGGTTAGACACTGAACAAATAATCACATAGGTTGTCCCATTCTCAGTTTTGTGCAATAAATATGGAAGCCATGTGAGACTGCCAGTATTCTTAAGTTTTTTTAAGGATCAATAAATAGTGCATCAGTGGAAGCATGATCTTTCAAAAGATTGATAGCGGATCAGTTGGAAGCTTGATCTTTCAAAATTGAGGTGTTGTAGTAATAATTCACTGCTAGTTGTAGTAATAATTCACTGCTTCATGGAGTGAAAATATAGGCCAAAATAAATAAACAGATTAAATAAAAGATGGTAACATTCAACTTAGAATTATTTTAATTTCAGTCAAAATGTTTCTGTGCTTATGCTGCATTGTTTCCTTATGATTTACAAAGCCCATAGTTTGTTTACAATCATTAAATAGTGTATCTTTTTTGGTTTTGAACCTTGTATGGGTTCAGAAATAGAATAGTCTTATATATATATATATATATATGTTGATTTTAACTGTAGGTTCTTTTTTTACTCTGTAATATACAGCACCTTTCCCACTTACTATCACACTTACATTGTTTACTTTATAATAGACAGTATCTTTTCCACTTACTATCAGTGATCTTTTAAAAAGGCTAATATTTGTGCCTTATTTGAATAGAACTTCCACTTACCAAATAGATAAGAGTCCAACTTGATACTTCTGGTTAAACACTCTTATTCTCTGTCCTTGTGATAATATAAAACTGTTTATTGGCTACATATGCAGTATTTTTAGTACTATGTTGAGTTCTATATTAAGATAAATTTTCCAGGTCCAGTACTTTGCAAGTTTTATACTTGTATGCTTTTTATCTGTGGAAATCTTCTAGTGTCTTTGAAAATCATCAACGCTGATCACCAGCTACTGGTGAGAACTGAATTCTGCTTAGTCAGAGCTCCTGTGGTCTTCTTTGGAGGCATCTCTTCTCAAAAATCTTCCCATTTCTCCTGTTTAAGGGAGATACCAGGTTGTTTGATTAAGCTTTGTGGTCTGTTACTTACACATAGGAACAAATTTCCGATGTAGAAAGTCAAACCAGGACTTGAAATAAATATTTTTGAGCTTATTTTGCATACATGTCTGCCTAAAATGAGCCATATCACTCATCTGGTTTAGGAGGAAGAACTAAGGACAGTGGAAGGGCAAAAGGATTCCTGGGTTGTTCCAGTGCAGTGTGGTGAAGCAGATCCTGGAAGTCCACAGGAGAGATAATAACTTTGAAGAAATTCAGATTTCAGTTCTAGCTCAGTCATGTAGGCAAAAGTAATATTGCCTGTGCAGTTAACTCCCTGTGAGATTTGCAGAATGGATAATATGTTGTCCCAATCAAAGCCTTCCCATTCACGTGTACAGAGATGTAACAAGGAAAACTACAGATACCAGGGAAGGACTATGGATGTAGAGGTGATCCCTACCCACCCTCTATGCATGCAGGGGGCAGGCTGTGTAGAATAGGCAGTGGTTTACTCTTCCATCTCACATATTTGAGTATCATGTAGTTCTGAAAAATAGACTTGTTCTGAAAAAAAAAGTAGTTGTAGAAGTTGTCGACTAAACCCTTCCTTGTCATTTAGCATTTCAGTGGTGCTGCTGCTGTTGGGTTGGGATCATCAGAAGCTCCCAGCATTGTCTGAAGTCCCCTCTCAGGCATTGTAACACAGACTTCAGACAGAGTTGTAGACAAGTGCTGGATGCTTCTGAAAATCCCACCCAATCTATTAGAAGAGTGTTTTAGACCTTAAAATTCTGTTTTAGATGTCTTTTCAGGTTTTAGGATGAGAAAGTTTACCACCTTGTTCTTGTAACCAATGTAAACTCTAGGCAAAGGAACAGTTAAACCAAACGTTTAAAACAGCTTCTTTTTATCCACCTACAGTCAGTAATATTCAGTTCTGCAGAACAAGTTTTTAGTTGGTGCAGCTGTCTAATAGATTGCTAGGAGATCTAAAATACTTTCTCTATGCATGTAAGTAATCAAAGAAACATTTCATGCAATAATCAAGTGTCAGCATGAGGCCCTTTTGCAAGTGCCCCCTATTTAATCCTGACCATACTGTGTCCTGCAGGAAGAATCCCTAACCATCCCTCCCTGACTTCTCAGAGAGAGCTCAAGAGGAGCTCTGTTTCCAAGGAGTTAGCATCTTCTTTCTTGGCACCAGCCTCTAGTCCAGGTGATGTGAGACTCTAGCCAGTGTATTCCCAACAGCCTGAAATTTCAGGCTAAACAAATGTGGCTAATAAACAGCTTCCTTATTGAAAAGCTCAAGATGGTGAAGGCTGTCTATTGCCATGGTATTGCAGTGTATCTTTGAAGAATGAATGTAGAAATAATTGCACCAGCAAAACCAGTGTCAATGGTGATGTGACTTGTCTTCAGTACTTCTTTGCTGCTGTTAGGAGTTTCTTTCTCTGCTAGGTGTTGATACTTGGTAGCAGAATCTGAGCTGACCAGAACATATTCTCATCTTCACCCCAGGAGCAGGGACCACAGCTGGCCTGGAATTCATGTTCCGTGGGGTGTTGAAAACATAAAGAAATGGAAAGGGATGATACAGTTTGTGCAAAAACTTCCTTGATCTGTTTTGCAGTATCTGTTCCACAGTTTCAGTCAGTGGCCAGTTGAAAGTACTTGACAGGTCTTTCTGAAAGTTGCTTCACTTATTCTTGCAGAGTTTTCTGGTGAGTCCACAGCCACCTCAGTCTAGAGGGCCATCCACAACCATGTAGTTGGCAGGGCCATTGCCATCCTCTGCTGGATTGGAGTATGAAGCAGGTGACACAGCTGGAAGTTACTCCAAGGTGTACTGTAGTAAGGGGTACTCAATTAAATTGTACTATTACTTGGGTCAATACTAACAACACTTGTATTTAGAATCCAGTAACAGTATTAGCATTTGGAAAATAAGTTGTGTTCAAGTACATTGACATCTATTATGATTCTGTGTGAATTAACATTCTGTTAAAAATAAGGGAGCAACATGGTTAGGAGGGGGAAATGTGTTGCCTTTCAAATCTTCAGTGAATTTTGTGCAATATTTCTCCTTGTTTCAAAGTAATTTAGTAGTGCACATCTACTTTCAAACAGATCCATAAAATTTTATTTTTCAGAAATGTGATAAAATAGATGTAGCTTTGAAATATGGTTGTATGATAAAAACATGAAGAAATATATTCTAATGAGGCAAATGTATGTTTCTAGTGACTGGGAGTGATTATAGATGTCACATTCTGTAGAAATAAGAAGGCCTAAGCCAGTATTCACATACCAGGAGTTCCAGGTAACTCTTAAAAGTAAAACGTGGTTAAATTGAAGTAAGGTTAACTATTAGAACTTAGGATGTTTAGTTTCTACTTTGATCATTTGTTTATCCTGAGTAATATTTGAGGTGTTAAGCACTGCTTTTCAGGACCAGCAATGAGATGAGAGTTCATAGCGATGACCAGAAGAATTTAGTTTGTGACATCTCTAATTATCATAAGTCATTACTTAAAACACCTACTAATGTTGCCAGTATCCTTTTAAGTTTTTGTAAATTAATTTTTTGTATATTGATGTACATTTTCTTTTAACCTTTGTTTTCTCCTTGAGACCTTCTTTAAATTAATATACTTGAATGAGGCAATAAAGCACTGTGGAAGACCTAATCTTGGTGCAGCTTGCACACAAGCACATCATGTCTGTTAGTTCATGATTTTTTAGGAGAAAGAGCAATTTAAAATGCTTAGATGCTTGGCAAACTGTCAGTTTGTGTTTGTTAATTTTAAATCTGTGTCAGATATGATGCGAAATGCTTCAACGTGGAACAAAGAAACATCATGTATCTTGATGCTTCTTTTTTTTTTTTCATAACATTTTTTGGTGACCCTTGAAAACCATTCCCAGTAATGCTCCTTATTGTGAGCCTTTAATACTTAAAAGAGACACATAAAGTACAGGACACATTGAGATTTTATTGATAATTTTGAGATTAAAAAAAACTCACACACCAAACAACCAGCACTGTCCTTACAGTTTTAAAAATGTAGTTAGTTACTGACCTTTTAACCAAACTAGAGCCAGATTTACTCCATGCCTTTGCACCTTTTGGACTACTGTTCAGTCATCTTGAGAACTGTAATTCTGACCTTAGACTACTGTTAGTAGTGCACTGTCTAGATGTTTTAAGTGAGCTGTGATGTGTGCTGTGGTTTGTTTTTTCTTTTTCCTTCCAAAGTTTGTGGCATCAGTAGAAGTTTTCGGTGAATTCCACATTACCATAAAGTGCCCAACACTGTACTACAAAATAAAATTTAACAATGTCAAAATTCCTTGGATGATGCAGATTCTTGTTTGATGAGTTGATCTGAGCAGTATTTTCATGCTTATCAGGCATAAAGATTAGAATGAATCTGTATTAGTTTAGAAGTGTTTCTCCATTGAATGAACATTCTATTTTTTCAAATATAGAGAAAGCAGAATGTGTTTTCTTGAATGCAATAATGAATTGATTAGTGCAAACATTAAATGTTGCCATTCCAGTGGTATTTTGGATCTTTTAAAAACCTTAGCTAATCATTCCTTTTGTTAAACAGCTTTTCTTGTGCTCTAGATCTTCAAATTACTGCCAAAAAAGTAGGTATATTATCTTTTTTCATAGGTGAAGAAATCAACATATTAAGGAGAAACAAGCAAGAAGAAGGTACAGTAATAACTGATGGGTGCTATGGTTTGAACCTTTCACATTAGATGTTAAAAAAATAATAATAATAATTGTGATCTCACCTAGTATTTTTGTAGTGTTCAGCCAGTTATTACCAGAGACCTCTTGGGGATCCTTGGCGAGGGAGGAGGGGTGCCTGACCTGTGATAGCTGTGGTGGGCTCTGATGAGGGGTCAGACTGTGCTGCTGAGAGGTGCTGGGACCTCCTCTTTTTGCAAACCTTGACAGCCCCTGCTCTTCCTGCCTTACTCCCCTTGGGCCTGGTTGCAGCCCCTCCAGCACCTGATGGCATTGTTGGGTTCTGTCACCCACTGGCACAGCTGGTGACCTGCCTTCATCCCCTTCCTTGCTGCTACTGGAGAGAGGCTGCTGCAGAAGGCACCTCTTGGCTTCAGGAGAAATGAGTAAAATGAAGGTAGGTGTTACCTGTAACTTGGGTGGGCTAAAGGATGTGTATGGGGTGAGAAGACCCTGGCTGGTCTCTGTTGCTCCATCCCTCTCAGTGGGAGGGTTCCTGACTTTTCCCCAGCTCCAGCATGGAGGAGCTTCTCCATGGCCTGTGGGTGGATCACTGCTCCCTGGGCTGCAGGGGCACAGCTCCCTCCCCATGGGCTGAACCTCAGGCTGGAAGGGTATATTCTCTGGCTCTTGGAGCAGCTCCTAGCCTTCCCTCCTCACTGACCTTGGTGTCTGCAGAGCTGTTGCTTTCTCATAATCTCTTTCAGATGCTATTGCTCAGGGTATATTTCCCCCTTGATTGTGCTATCCCAGAGGTGCTGCCACTGTGGCTGATCAGCTCAGCCTTAGCCACAACCATGGATCTGTCCTGGAGCTGCCTGGCATTGACTCCACCAGACATGGGGGAAGCTTCTCACAGAAGCTTTTTAATGCAGTTGCAAGTGTATGACTGTAATTCAGCTAGAATCTTCCATTGAATGGCTATGCAGTATAACCTGATCTGTTATTTACTCTATTATATTAAAAGCATTTTGATACCTTATGCACACAAACCATAGAGACTATGGTTTCAATATTTATATGATCAATCCACAACTGATAAGAAAACTATAAATTATCTTGATACAAAACAATGAGGGGGTGATTTTAACTCTTGCTGTTAGACCTGTGCTAGCTTGCTGCAGCCAGCAGAGTGATACCAGCTGTGAAGTGTGGTAGCCAAGGAATCCTCACTGCTAGATTAAGCATAGCACGTCTTGAAGTCATTCCTTTGATTTTCTGGTAGAGATGCCCACATTTTTTCACCTCTTAAAATGATAGCTGTGAAAACGAACTATTTGTCTTATGTCCAGATTATGAGTCATTTGAGGACATTATAAAAGCTATCTTTGCAGAAGGAGCATGAAGGAATGAAGTCTTTCAGGTAAAGTTTACCAGCTTTCTTTAGTCTTTTAGCTCAGGGCGCTGAGAGTTTGGTTGCAACTTGCCTTCTGTGGATGTTTGAGTTAAGTTCTTTCAAACCTGAGAATGAGAAAGGACTGAAAAAGAGGAGGTGATAAGAAAAGGCAGTCTAAGTTAAGTTGGCAGATTTTACACAGATGGTACATCAGGACTCTCCCTGTTGATACAATATCAAGTGTCTGTGAAAAACTCAGAGAGGTTTGATGTACCAGCCATGTGGTACCACTCTGGGTACAAAAGCTGGCTCATGTATTAGGAGTTGTGTCATTTGAGGGAAAAATGCAGCTCAAAGCACCAGTTTACTGGGGACTTATTTAGAAGGAGAAATCAGAAACTCTTCATTAATAACTTATTGGTTGTGCTTCCTAAGCAGATGAGAATTGCTTTTGCAACTCGCTTTTACTTTCACACAATGCAGCTGCAGCCTGAATTCCTGAATGATGGACAGAGCATTTCATTTTCTTCTAGAACTCATTGTGTGGTAACCTCATCTTCACAAAATGATAAATAACTTTATCAAATTCAGGGATTTAGATTTTTATTTGATGTGACAAGCAACAACAACAAAAACCTAAGCAATGCCTGGAGTGTTGTTGTGGATTTGCTGGTATTCAGATAAAACAGAGTAGAGTCTGACTGCAGATTTTCACCAGTCAGAAAAAAATACTGACAGCTTCTTGCACTTCAAAAGCCCAGAGGCAGTCAATCCTGTTGGAAATTCTGTATGAAGCATAAACAAGTTCTAATTCTAAAAGCAAAGTTTGGGAAGCACATTTGGAATATGCCATGAGCTGTATATTATTTCCTTTGTATGACTGCCTGTTTCACATTCCTCCTGAAAGTCAAAAGGCTGCACTCCTGATGGTGTACTGCCCCACTAATTTTCAATTTTTGGGTCCACTTCTCTCAAATAATTGTCACTGAAAGATTGGTAATAAAGCAGCAACAAACCCCACCGTTCAACTCTGAAAAAGGAATGTACAGCATGGCCTACAAAGAATCTACTAAACTTGGTTGCAGGGCTTGTCCTATTAGGTCTGTTATCTGTTTTTAATTGTTATGTCCTAAACTACTCAGTTTCATGGATGAGACACAGCAGAGATGTACTCTGCCATGTACAGCTTACATAATATTCATTTTACTACAAAAGTTTGTTTTCCAGCTGTGTGTAATTCTGTGAATAACTCAACTAAATTGTGGTACTCTGCCTTGAAATGTGCTTTAGAAGTTGTAGTTACAGCAGAAAGTTCTGTCCTGCCTACAGACCTCAGCTCAGTTCCATCTTGCATTGGCTCCACATTCAGTAATACATGTCTATGTGGAGTCAGCAGTGTTCTGTTCACTGTTCCTTTGGAGAAAATAACGTGTTAATATACTAACACCTGTTTAGCAGTGAGGAGGATTATGTACTTAAAATGTTCTGCTGAATAAAACATACATAACATATGACATTTGGCCTGCTCTGAGAATAGACAACATGCTTATTTAATGATTTCAAAAATGTTAAAATGGTGAGGTAGAAATTAAATGTCATTTTAAAATATTTGTATTTAACTTACTGATTAAGTCCTATTCTACATTTCCCCTTGGCATATTCGTACTGGGGGTCACAGTAGCAGTACTTTGAACAATATACTGAACATTGTTGGCATTTCAGCTTAATTAGCTGCATCATATTTTGTGATTTGTCTTTGGTCCTTTGGGTTGCTGGCCCAGGATTTTTTGGACCCTTTGTGGTTTTTTTAATGCTCATCATTGTCTCATTTTAAATGTCAACAGACCAGTATTTGTGTAATTGGTTTTTCCCCCTTACTTCTTTTCTCCCAAATGACAGAAAAATTGACAAGTGATTTCTACATCTCAGTCAGGCTACACAAGAAAAACATCCCGGGACTGTATGACAAACACAAACTAATCCAGTCTGTGCAGATCTAGAGTGCAGCCACATTTTTTTCTGGCCAATGGTCACTGTTACCCATAGTTCTGAAACAGAATGGTCTTCTTTGAGACTGGTTTAATCATTTGTGCCAGCACTGGGCCACCCCAAAAGGCAGATATGCATCTTCTCTGTTGGGCTCATTTCTCATGCAAAAACCTGCTGGAGCTTCATTCTCCGTGGGGTCAGGTTTATCACGGTTGTCTATGATCCTGCCATGGATCCCACTGGAAGAAAATGCTTGGCACTGGACTTGTTCAACTGGGCACTGAGCTTTTATACATTCCAGAAGGAAAGCCTCAAACTGCTGGTTTGCTTTAAACAACCCTCACTTGTGCCCACGGGAATATTTAAATCTCTGGAAGAGCTGCAGTCACTGACACACAAGTATGCACTGCCAGAACCTGGGGGACAGGAGCAATGCACCTGTTGCTTTTCTGGTTTGCTTTTTTTACTGCTTTGTCACTGGGATCTAGGTCAAAGTTGCTCCTTTTGTGGGTATTTCTAGGTCGTTCTAGCCAAGATCTGAAACACTGTTTCCACAGTGGTGCTGCAGGCAGCCAGGAAGGAGAGCCTTATGCTTTTTCCTTCAAAATACTCCTGGACTCCTGGCTGGTCCTAAAGTGGCTGTGGTATAGGCAGGGTGTCCTGTCTCACTGGATGCCCACAGCCTGTTATACAGGCATCTTCTCCCTGCTTTCTGACGAAGGATCAGAAGCAATTAAGGCTGCATTTATTTGTTTAAACTGTTCTGTCCTTCGAGCAAAAATATGTAGAAACACTCCTCACGTCTTCCCTGAAGACTTAAACTTCCCTAATCTGCCTAGCAATTGTGCAGTTACCTAGGGGTAACACTGGAACTCCTGTTATCTGTGTGACAGCTGCGTGGGAGATGCTCAGTTGTTTATTTGTGGGGCAGAAAGCAGCTCTGTAACCTGAGGCTTCCCCATGGCCTGACTGCCTGGGTACTGCAAGCATGCAGCAGTGCAGTGGCTGCTGACACAGGTGACAAGGGCCACAGCCACCATGGTCGCATTGCCTAAGGATGGCCCTGCACAGCCCTTCCCTCCCAGTCCTCCCCTGCTACTGCTTCTGCTGAATCTCTGCTGCCAAGAAGGGTTAGCACAGATGCCAAGTGAAACTGCGTGGATTTAAATTGGAAACACACATTTTTGTCAGGACTGGTTATTACAGTACGTGCCAATGGAAATGGCACCTTTCCTGGAACTACAGGTGGAACCTGAAAGGGTCACACACAATACTGAGGTGAGGAGAATGTCATACTTCAATTGGTGCCATTAGTAGCATGGAACCAGATGAAGGCCTGTGTGGCTTTTCTCTGATCAGAAAAGATGATATAAAGCCATGATTTGGACCTGCCCGCCTCTGTGGTGCTTGACTATGTTAGATGGATTGATGGAGAAAGAATTGCTTTGTCAAATGCCTCTTGGAAAAGAAAAATCATGGTCTGATAAAATTAGAAATTAAAAGCAACATTTGTGAAATCAAGTCAAAAAATAGCAAAGTTGCTCAAATTGGCTGCAATGTAAAATCTCCCAATACATTTTTATCCAATAAATATCATTTGAAAGAATATAAATTCAGAAAATTCATGACTGAATTGAGACCTCTGCCTGGCCTTCAGTACTTCACCTGTGCCTTGATTCATAGTTTATGCTCTGCTTTTTTGCTGTGCAAGAGGTCTTCACACCTCATGGCATGCATTATAGATGGAGAAGTTTAGGTTAAAACATGCTTTTACTGTGAGACTTGGGATACTGCCCACTCTCCACATCAAATTCATGTGTGCAGTTTAAACAAGACCTCACTCTCCTCCCAATAAATGCACACCAGATGTATCTTTTATAAATGTTAGGTTTTGCAGCATCTTGACACATGCCAGTAGTTTGAAGGCTGTGCATGCTTCAGTGGGGCATGAAAGCCCCATCCATTCATTCAACTGTAACGTCTTGCAATAGACAAAATTCTAGTGGTGTCAGCTATTTGCTGCTCAACTTTATTGAGTTACAATGCCAAATCTGATGCTCTTTTTTTAAATTGTTTTCAGAGGTGTCAGTTTTCTTTAACTGAGAGGTGATTTAATAGCACAGGAAAAGGAACTTGGCCAAAATCCTCTGATCTGTGATTCCTGATGTTATGTGACATTACACATGTAAGTTTTGTCCTGAAGTGAGACTTTGGGCTTATGTTAAATAAAACATAGTACAGACATCTGGGGCTGGGAAAAAGACTTTGCTGTCTCTTATCTGGAGACAAGATTTCTGCTGTGGAACTGTATTTATTATTGATGTTTAAAAAAGTGTGTAAATTATTTATTTAATACTGTAAATTAGATGAAGTTTATTATTAGTTAGCATCTCTGGGAACAATAATCACTAGCCAGATGTAGACAATGACAAAAAGTTGTGGCTTAGATAATCACTGGCCAGAAACCTGAATAGGCAGCAGAGGATGGTGCAGATTGCACTGCTGAGGCTGGCAGCCCCCACTGTTCATCTCATTCCCAAGCATGGAAAATGTTTCTTGATTGCTTGATTTCTAATGACAAACTTGACTTCTTAAACTGTAAGTATAGTTCTGATCTGGGGATCATTTCCTTTGTAATTGCATGATGAAAGAATCCCATAAAGCAAAAATAATACAGGCTTTGATATAATCCTTCTTTATTGGTCATTTTGATGCTGTTCAGAGCAAAACAGTAATATGGATACAGCATCTAAACTATGAATGTATTATGCACATATAGACAAGGAACAGTTAATGTTACATAAAACAGAGAAGGCACATAGTGCAAGGTAATGCTCACTGTTTCACAGGCTGGATGTCACCTTTTTCCAAGGGAAAGGGAATGGACCATGAAAGGAGGGTAAATTGCTTCATCCTTCCTTGCTTCTGACTGTCTTTGGAGGGATTTGGTGCAGAGCAGACTATGTCTTCTAACCTAGCACTCTTGCTTTCTTTGTAGAAGGCTATTAGAAGAGAAGTTTAAATATGTAAAACTTTGGAATATATTGAGCTTTTTTTTTCTTTAATGGATAGGTTGCAAGTGATCATGAATAATATATTAGACTTCAAGCTTTTGAGTAAAATAGTGAGAGAGATTAAACAAATGGAATTCTGAAATATTTTAAGTCTTCTATGTGGAGATCCTGCCAGAGTAGTAGAGCTTACCGGTGCTTTTTTGGGAACCAGAAGCCAATATCAATATTTTTTTCTTGTAGCAGCACACATGTTCTCGACAACTCCTAGATGTTATTGCTCCTCCCTGAATGTCTGTGCTTCTATATATTCTATTAAACCCCTGGGCTGAGAAGCAGAAAATACCTTGGTATCTTCTATCTCAGTCTTAATCTGTGGGTTAAATTTCATCAGGGATGTTATAAGAGACTCTTTAAAATGTATTCACTTTTGTTTTAGCTCTTGTTCCCTGGTTGAGACATGGCCCAGAAGGGTCAGTCTTTCTAACCATGCATATTATGGTCACTATAGCATGTTCATGAAGTGACAGCTTTGGGACTTTTTGTGTTTCTCCAGGCTGCAATTGAGCATTTCCAGCTGCAGCATCTACCTCCCTGCTGCCTTTGGATGTTGCTTCATTAATTCAGATTTTCAGGAAGAGTGTTTGGAAGTGACATTTGTTGCCTTGTGGGCCTTTTTTTGTTTGCTGCTTATAAGATCACAGAGTTTTGAATATTTCGCATTTTAATCCCTATTTGAAGTAAAACATGCTCCCTGTGAGTTACCCTACACAGATCTGCTTCAATAGGTAAATCTCATTCCTGACTCATCATCATCATCCTCCCACTGTTTCTTTGGCCTCACTGCTGTGAAAGTCCAGCTTCCTCCTGCAGCTTTTGCCTCCACCTCCCTCAAGTGCCATTTACTTTCATTTCCTTTTCTTCTCTCATTTTTCTGTGAAATTCCACCACTCTTACTTTTATCACTTCTTCTCCACCAAGGCTGACAGCAATCACAACTTACTCTAATCTTAGTTTAAAGGTTTTTCCCCTGCCTTCTGTCTCCTTGACTTACTTTCTACAAACCACACTTGTATTTCACTGTGAGATTTTTCTCTTTGTTGTGCTTTTATGGGTGTCTTTTTAATTCTCTAGGAGCATATTCCTCCTGAACTCTCTTTGGTCTGTATGAAAACTCTTCAGGCTTTCATCTTCTCTGCCTCTTCCCTTCCTCTGTACATGCTCCTGGGTATCTTGCTCAGCCCTAAAGATTCTCTGTGTGGCAACTCTTTCTGGAATATTTTATTACATCTCTACAGATTGTTTTTCAACTGTCTCCCAAATTTCATGCAGAAAGTCAAACCATGGAGGAGATTTACTCTTCAGCTACTTCCTTATTCTTGTTCTGTCTTTCCTTGTGCTTTCCTTCAAGTTAGTTCTCCTTGCAAACTGGCTCCATCTTCAGCTGCTTTCTCTCTTTTGCCTTTTTTTCCTTGGATAAGGTAATAATTAAGCCTGGGAGGGACCTGCTGATGTCATCTCACTCAACCTCCTGCTCAAATAAAGACAGATTTCTAAGTTAGATCTTTATTATAACCATTTTACTCTTATTTCTGATATGAGCTAGTTTCTCTTTTTCTTTCTCCATCTCTGCTGTTCCCTGAGATCTCTATCAATTCTCTCAGTTGAGTTCGTTGACCAGAAAACCAAGAGCATAAAGCAGGTGTATCTAAGCATCTTCTTTGCATCCACTTTGTTAGTCCAGTGCTGCTTCTGCTGCTTGGGCCTAATTAATTCCTCCAGATTTGCCCTGGTGTTCAAAGCTTACTGTCCCCAAGCATTTCCCAGTCTTCTCTTCCTCACTCACTGCTTTCCCCCTTGTTATCACAGCCTCCCATGTCTTTGCCCACTTGGCCACTTCCTTGACATGGTTTGTCTTTCTTGTGAGTGAGGCAAAAAAAAAACCAACATGATCTGAAAAGATCCAGATAACAGAATTTCTGCTATCTCTTATCATAATTTTAGTAACTTATTTTGAAAGTTATTAGTAACTTATTATTGAAAGAGACAACTCTTTCATCAGTTGTCTTTTGAACTCTGAATTTAGACTGCAGCTGTACAACAGAGGTTGCATTCAAAATAATACACTTCAATAGCAAACCTGTAAAATTGGCTGGAATAAAATCTGTCATGCGTTTTTGCTGTGACTACATTCTTCTAACTCAGCTTGAGTCCAACCATCTACTCACATTTCCTGTAGTGCCTTGTTTTGAAAGATGTTGGTGAGGACTGCAAAAAGTCCTGAATGTGCTTACCATCATAGTTACTGCTAATCACCTGATACAAAATAAATGTGAGTGGCATTGATCTTCAGTAATCCCTTAAGGGATCATCCAAAATTAATTATGAACTGATCTGTAATTAAAAAGAGGAGTTAAACTCTTGGATACTGAGTGTGCATACTCTGTTATGCAACTCCCAGAATAATCTTCAGGGGGTTGATGTGTCTGTCTGGGATGTTTCACCACTGTGGGCACATGCAAGCTGAGCTGCCTTGAAAGAAAGAGATGCCTTCATGGACTTTGCACTCTGTTGCCTCCTTATTGTGGGTTCAGTTTGTGTGGGAGAAATGTTTGTAATTTAATTACTTGACTACATCTGAAAATTAACTGCATGAGTTACAGTTAAATTTTGTCTCTACATTCCAAAACCCCTTTGACCTAGGAGCATTTTTGACTCATAGAATAATATGATTGTTAAGGCTGGAAAATATCTTTAAGATCATTGAGTCCAACTTTAAGTTACATTTTCAAATGCCTATTTCATGACAAGATTTCTTTGTATAAAATGTTTGTTTCATTGCATTACGAGTCAATGTGATTTTTATTACATCTGTGTAATTGTCTGTTTCATTGCAAGATTTCTTCCAAGCTTCTCCATTACATTTCATGGATTTGTTTCTTTTTTGACAAAGCAGCCCTTTTGCTGCTGAGGTTTATGAAGTAGTTAAATACGATTATCCTTGTTTTAAAAGAGGAAGCTTGAGGCATAAAAATTTATTTGCGCATGATCTTATGAGAAGTCTGAGCTCCAGGAGAAGCACCAAGTTTGTCCTAATTATTTTCAAGCCAATGTTCTACCTGTAGGCCACTACTGCCTCTCTCCTGGTATTTTCTATGAGCTTTAGGAAACATTTCTGAGCATGCTTTTTGGCAGCCAATGTATGTTTGCAATGTGAGAAGCAATAATTTTCTAAAAGGGACAACTGGGTAATACTGTAATAGGAAAAAGGCAGCAGTGTGGATGCACACAATTTATTTAGGATATTAAGATTTCATGTTTACTAACAGGTGAGGTTGTGCCCACAGCGTATTTTAAGCCACAGTCTTTTATCCTAAGACTTTCATGTGCTTTTGTGGAAACTGAAATTCATTTCACCTTCGTTTTAGTAGAAGGTGAAGGGACAACAAGTAAAACAAAAGAACCAGAAGGAAGAAAAACAAATTTGAAGCGTTTATTTTGGAGAGTTTTCACACAGCTTCCTTTTAATCCCTGATTAACAGATGGAAGAAGATACACTGAGACACAACTCTAGTATTAAACCCTTTAATAAAAGAATTACAATGTCTTTATTGTACAGGCTTAGTTGATTTGTCTGCATCATCTTCTGCAGCAGTGATTGCTAGGCAGCCAAAGCAGAGTGCAAAAAGAGAACCTGTTATCCATGTGGTATCCAGGACAGGCACTTACATTTATCCCAGGAGCCATTACTGTCCATAATGCCTGCTGCTGATTATCAAGGCTGGAGTTTCCACTGCAAATAAAATTTGTCCTTGGATGGACTAGTCTAAAATAACAATACATGTAATTGGTTCACTATTGAACTTAAAAGGAAATCAGTGAAAAAATCGTTGTAATATTTATCAGAAGGACCATCAATATATCTAACATATGTACAGTGTCCCCTTTCAGCCATGTCTGAGGATGGAGGAATGGTTTTGCTTTCTTCTAGATCAGTCTTTCCACGGGTGGTGGCTGCACCATGTTCCACATCTCCACCCGGGACCCTTCCTTCTCCTGGCGGCTGGGGCTGTAGGTGCCCTGTGTCGCCCGTTTGTTGGCAGTGACGGCAGAGGCCACCATGGCCAAGGACAGCAGCACCAGCAGCGCCAGCGTCACTGAACCAATGGCCGTGAATATGCTTGAGATCAAGTCAGCTGCCAGCTGCAAGGATGGAAATAATTGCAATATCATTGCCAGCAAGAGAAGACTGAGACACACTTGGGCTACCTCTGAAGGAAAACAGAAAGCATTCTATGAATAGGGCTTTACATAGATGAGTTACTGTAGAAGCATCATTTATTGCAGGGAACTACGTTAACCCCTCCATTTTGATCTTTGGGCTCTTAAAAATATGACTGGATGGTTAGTGTTCAAGACAGATGAATTTTGTGTAAGGAACCATTTCTTCTGACAGCTTCCTTACCTTGAAAGTAACCTGCAAGTTAATATATCTGTGGGCTGCAGTATTAATTCAGCAATTATTTAATCCTTCAATAAAAATTCATTATTCCTAGTTTGCTTATGAGCACGCTATTGCTGGTCTTTGGTACTGCAAGTTAAAACATGAGTTAATTTGAACATATATTGAGTTATATTTCTGTTTATCTTGCTGGAGGAGTGAAATAGATATGTTTATACATGTATATTCTTCTATATATAGAAATTTTGCTTACATTAAATATTGTAAAATGCAGTATTTCTGCAGACATTCCTACCAATGAACTTTTCTACTACTATGTTTGCATGAAATAAACATATAGAGGCTGCACAAGAGTGCATAATCAGTATATTTTCACAGGTAAATTTTAAAATATTAATGCAGCTCTTCCACATACAGGCTTCATAGGTTCATCTACAGAAACATAAGCAGTACAGTACAGGATTAATGTAAGGATACTCTGATTTTTTGGGTTTTTTCAGTTTTCATTTGGCTGTGGGAAATGTAATAATGTCAGAAGGAAAAGTGCGCATAAATCAATCTGTCAGCTGGAAAAGCTTCAGACCAGAGAACTTTTATAGTTAGTAGATTAATGTTTTGTACACATCTACGTATGCACTTTCGTGTGTAAAAAATACTTATGGTGAGGAGAGCAAAGAAGTGATGTGGTTAGTGTGGAAAAGTGGTCACTATGGACAGAATGACCCTAGCAGGAATTGAACTTCTGGGCAGATTCTGCCATCCATCATCTTTTGATTTGTATTGCAAGTGACAGCTGAACTGCCCGAGATGAATGCGTGCTTGAGGCTGAACTTTCAAATCCCCCAATATTTAGAAATGGAAAACATCAGGTCAGAGCCTGTTTCCCAGTTAGATGCTCCATGTTGCAGGATATTTTAGTGACCTGCTTACTTGTCATTTCTAAGGAAAGGCAATCAGAGTCCAGAGCACAAGGATGATTTTGCACTCAATGATGGATGCACTGGAAGTGGATGCTCTGTGTGTGCATCCCTTGGACTCATGCCTTTGCCGGAGAGGAACAATGCCAGAGGGAAAACGTTAAAATAACCCTGCCTCTTTTTTTCCTCTCTGAAATTCAACACTGATGTAAAAGGTCCTGCTATAATAGTAAAAGCAAATTTGGCTCAGGGGTTCTCTCCAGAGGATAAATGATTGACTAGGATATTTTCTTCTATCCTTGATGACTAAACATATATTATAATTAAATATAAATATAAATATAAATATAAATATAAATATAAATATAAATATAAATATAAAGTCCCTGTGATTTTAAATACACTTTTTCCCAGTAGAAATAATATAATGCAGGTGTCAGACCAAATGATTACTACTCTGTAACGAAGTGGCATGAAGCATGTTTGTCTATTAAATTGGATTGGATTGGAAAGGTTATTTCATCTTTGGATAGTGTTACAGACATATTTGAGATCCTAGTTTTGCTCTGTACTCTGTTGGACTATATGACCCTTGTTCCTCTTGTCTCAGAGAGGCAGCAAATTTTTAATGGAATTTTTGTTCTCTGAAGTTCTCTTTTATTTTCATTGCCTGCTCTGAGAAAATAAGGACTAAGATAGTCTAGGTTAACTCTGATCCTAGGGTTGAACAAATCTTTCGCAAGAGAAATTCACAGCCACAGACAAATGGATCTATGGCCTCTCCTCTGGTATGTGAAATTTCTGAATTCAGTCCCCAGTTTTCCCGTCCATACTCTTTCTGTTCCTGTTCCAAACATGTCTCTCTGTACCTTTTCATAAACTCGTGCCTTAAATTTTAAGTTTTTCTGTTCTGCTTTGGTGTGCAGCTTTATATTAAGGGTTACTAGAGTCTTTTCACAGTGTGGTAACGACAAAATAATCCTATTCCAGCTGGGGACTCAAGGACAATCTCTTAAACTTCAGGCCCAATGCATAAACAACGTGAAAAGAGAAGGGCAAGCAAGCAAGGAGGGTGCAACTTCATGATTTGAGACTATTAATTGGATAGTCGATTTCTGTATGCAAGTGGACCAAAACATATAAAATGTGAGATCTTGGGACCAAGCCCTCTTTTGCTTTGGTCTTCGAGCCATCTGGGCAGAACCACGACTGGGGCACTGGTACTGCCAGGGTGTGGCCTTTGAAGGCCCCTCAATAAATATCCACTTCATTCCTCTTAACTCTGTCTAGCATCTCTTCCAGCTCCTCAAGGCATCAGCATAATAACCTTCAAATTAATTTGACATTTTTAAGAACTTTTTGCAAAGAATTGGGGTGAAGAAAAAGCTTGTAACTTGCTAAAATGGAGTCACACATCTAAATGTAATTTTCAAATTAAAATCATAACAGGGATTTTTTTTTTTTGGATTAGTTACTTATTGGAGAAGCCTTACCCATCCTGAGCCAATATGTAAAAGAAATTATCCTGCTGCTTAATATCTGCAGAGCTGGGGAATTACCATGATCAGATACATAAGCTAACTTTATTTCTATGTCTATATTGCTTTTAATTACTAAATGTGAAAAAAGGGCCTTTACTTCATCTGTTTAGGTGGATTCTATTGATCAAAACCCCCTGCTATTCCAGTGCTATCCTCCAGTTTATCAGCCTCAAACTCCCTGCCAAGGTTTCCAATATGAGGTACCCCCTTAGCAGTTGCACTGAACTGGTAACAAGAGTTGCCAGAAGGCTCTACAGTCTGGACCCTTCAAAATCAACTGCTTCTTTAGTAATTAATGGGTGAATTGTTAAATTAATTTGGAAAATCATCTGGCTGATCTGGAAAAAAATATCTGAAAAGCTCTGTCCTCTGTCATCTCAGAGTCTGTTCACTGCATGTTTGGTGATGATGATAGACTGAAATAATTTTAACTAGTGATTCCAAAAATAAAAGGATTGAGCAGTATTTTTAGTAACATTAGTGCTGCTGAAACAGTGGTTTCTGTCTGCTGAAAAGAGGTTTTCTGTCACTGACCATACTGTGCACTTTGCAAAATGGAAGGAAGTGGTCACTAAAAATGCAGTTTCAAATTAAAGGTCCCATATCAGTGCTTCAGGCTTTTCTGGCAGGTCCTTGCTGGTGTTTTCACCATGGATTGTTCTGGGCTGTGAACCTCTGGGATGTTTCAAAGTGCCCTGGGGCTGCTCAAATGTGTAGCTGCTCATCTCAGTGCTCCATCTGTGTGTCAGATCCCCTGGCTGTGGGTCTGGGGCATCCTAAGGGACTAGACCACCACACTCTAATATCACTTTTCAGCTTCATATCACACTTCCCCATGTTAACTAGTTAACACCTGGCCGCTGAGCTGAGTGCTTGGAAGATGGCAATATACAGTTTTTGCTGTGTTTGTCACAAGGCTGTTGCAGAGTACCAAGCAAGAGGTGTTCTTTGGCCTAGAGCTTCAAAAGAGGAAAGCTCTAGAAAGGATGGACAGAGTAAGACAAACAAGACAAACTTCATTTTGTCTTGGCACAAAAAAGCACCACAGGACACCTGGAAACTTGAAGAGAAACAAGTTCCTGATTTTTTTGCTGAAAACCTTTGTTATGCAACACTCCTCACCTCCATACATTGTGATTGTCTCTCTAGAAATAACTCTTGCTAATAAATAAATAAATAAACAAATTGTTCCAGCTATTTCTGAACATAACTTCAGCACTGCTTATGAATAAGTAAATACATGCAAGGTAAATGAAGGAAGGTTAAGTAACTGTCTGAGCAGTAACTTAGAGATTCTCATTACAGTTTGAGGCTGGAGTGAGGGCTCTTCCAACCTGAAATATTTTATGAACCTGTTTAGAAGGTAGTTGGTGACAGAACAGTTTTAACAGCCCCTAATATAGAGGAGCTTACAGTAAAAGCTGCATCCTTGGTGGTAATGGATGCTGATGGCAAGATATTACCCACAAGTGAGGTTTGCTACCATGGGAAGGCCTATCTGCTTCTCACTAAATTGTTGGGGGCTTTTTTGGATGTTCTATTTATAGACCTTTGGATGTCAGCTGGAGCAAGATAAGTTTATTTTGGCAAAAAAATTGTAAAAGGAAAGAAAAAATTTAGTTTTCATGTAGTGGATGGCTTCATCTGAAAAGACAGGAGAAAATGCAGACAGAAAGTCTTTGTCTTTTTCCAAAATGAAATAGTTTGGCTTTCCACTGGTGGTTTCATATCAAAATTGCTTATTTTTTCTGGGGTTATTTTCATTATTAAATTTAAATTATTTAGAATATTTAGATTGCATAAAATAAATCACTGAATAGAGTGACATTTTATTGTAGCTCTGGGTTTTGCTTTTCATTTGGTTATGGAAATAGCTATATTGTTCTGCTTTGGTTCCTTATTCCACTTTTTGAATAAAAAGGGCCCAGTTCAGAAGTTAGAGCTCAGAGGCATTTTTCAACCCAATGTATGTTCACTTATCTTTAAGCAAGCCACCTCCCAAATAGTTATTTTATAAGAAGGAACATTAGGGATTTGCTGTAACGAACACTTCCATGTATGCCAAGTGTCAAAGGCAAGTGGAACAGCACAAGGGTGCCCAGCCAAGTGCACAGGGACTCCTCCTGTGTATTTCACATCAGCACAGCTGAGCTGAGCTAATCCTACCATAGATACCAAGGCTAAGCCAGACCAGGAGAGAGAAGGAGATGCAGCCGTGGTACTGGCAGAGAAATGGCAGCAGGTGTGAGAGAGGCAGTGAGTGCTTCCTTGGAGTGCTGCTGTGTGGGCTGTGCGTGGGGAGGTGTTCTCTGGAGGTGTCTGTGGGATGTGGGAGGTGTGACGTGCTCTGGAGGCAGGAGCTGCCTGCCTCTGTGCCTGGGCACAAAGGTTTAGCCCACCTTCATTTCAGCACTCAGAATGTGCCTGGTTCTGAATGCATCTCCAGGCACAGACATCAAAGCAGGCTTTAAAACACAGGGATTGACAAACCCCAGAGACTTCCCTGCCACCTGTGGGGCTTTCTGGGAATTCTGCAGCTGCTTGTGTGCGTTGGAGCTTTTGCCAGTGAAGTCTCCAGATCCCCAGTCCTGACACCACTCACAGGGTTATCAATTTATTCTCAGCAAGAACATCCAGATTTACTGCCTCCAAATCAAAATCATTTGCTGTGGTAATGATTTGCCTTAGTAGTCCTAATCCACGTCAAGATTTCTTTGAAAGGTTTGGGGGCATATAGGGATAATAGCGAGCAGCCAGACAAAAGCCATTTACTTGATTAAAAGGCCATAGATATGCTGAATTTATTTCATAGACGATTTACAGCAATCTTATTGGAACTTTTTTCTCTTGCAGGCTGAATTCAAATAAGAATTAGTGTAGTTCAAGGAGGAATCCAGTCAGGCACACACAAACCTGTTATCATGAGATGCATTGATAACCCCAGCCTGTGAGGCTACGGTTTATTCTCAACAGCAATAAAATGGCCATAAATCTATAGATAGGCCTCCTTCCCATGGGCCTTTTGCAGCCACATGTTGGTGCCTTTTGAGTTCTGGTGTTCTGATAGTGTGTGGGAATTGATTACCCTTGTTCATCCCTGTTTGCCATTCATGTACCCTTCCTACAATGTTCTTTCTTCCCTTAACACCTATGGGCTCTGTTTTGCCTCATTGTTCCACCCCTGTTATCCCCTTGGTTATCCCGGTCTTTACCCAGCCCCCTGCACCACTTCCCCTTGTCCCTGTTGGACCTCAATGCTCAGATTCGCCCCTTTTGCCCCTCATTTAACCCCATGCCCTTAGCCCAGTCCTGGGTTCTTGTCCCTGCACCTATTCAAGGCTGTGTTCAATAAACCAGTTGTTGGATTGGCAAACAGGAACCCATCCCTTCATCTTAAACCATCAGCATTTCCTGCAGTGTGCTCTGGGCCCTGGAACGCTGGTCGCTCTCTGGGATCTCACTGTGGCATGCACTGTAACAGTTTGTAGGACTAGATTCAGCTGTGAAGCCTTGAACACCTGAAGAAGATCTGAAGGCCTGAAGGTGTGGCTGCTTTTCCCTGCAGTCAGCCAGCCCAAAGCTCCAGTTCACGGGGGCCTGTAGGTGCCACAAATTGGCTCTGGTGCCTTCTGTATTCAAGGCAACACCCCAAGCTTGCATCACTGCTTTTTTTCTCTCCACATTTTAGGAACTTCTCCCACTGACCCCACATTCACTGGGAGAAGGCTGTCCTGTTGTCCCTCACCTCCCTCTGTAGCCCTCTGAAAATATCTCTGAATTACATCAAGAGCTGTAGATCATCTTGAATTTCCAGCATTGCTGTTGCTGTTTCTGCTTTCAGTCTCTGAGTTAATAGCTGCAGGGAAATAAAATCAAACTTCCTGGAGGGCCTGAATGAGACTCTGAGTCCTGTACCTGCCCCTGTGGACATTGCTGAAGAAAAAACTTAGGTGACTAATTCTGTGCAGAATATCCACAGTATTTAGGCAGTTCATCTTGATAGATTTTAAGTAATATTTTAGATTTCTTTCTTTTTTTTGTTTTCTTTTGGGTGTTATTGTCTGAGTATTTTCTTGAAATGTCTCTGAAGAAATTATGTTCACTACAACCTCTTTATAGTATATGCTTTATAGTATAATGCAGTTTGAGTAGTTTGTCTTAGTTGACATCTGACAGTTTTAGTTGATTCCTTCCTTAAAAATGTCAACTTAGTTTTCTGACAGTTCTTGAAATTAAGGAAAAAGCATAGAGAGAATTCATGTTAGTTGCTATAATGCTAGATTGGTCATCTGGCTTGACCAGCATAAAAATTGCATAAAAATGCAATCTTTAATATGAGGGAAGAATTATGTCTGTGGCAGTCTGTGAGAAAATGAAGAAGATGGAGATGATTGAAGTCTAGGATCTAGCTCAGCTTGCAAAGAAAGCACCTCATTAAGAAATTCTGACAGCCTCCCTCCTGGCACGTGAAGTTGCACTGTTGTGACACTACAGAAGCTAATGAGGAAGTTTGTTCTAATTATAGCAGAGCAAGAGATTGGAGATGGAGCTCTCTGAAGCATTGCAACTAAATTGTAAAGCAGACTTCAGTGAAACAAGGGTGTTGTTCACATTAGTCTTGGTCTCCCAGTCAGATCAGCTTACCAAGACCTCCTCCTCCCCACACTGGGCTGCAGGACCATTCCCAGATCACTTTAAACACCACTGTGTTTCAATACAATTTGCTCAGTGCTGGTACCTGCAGCAATATGTGGCTGAGGTGGCCTACTGGCAGTATTAGCCTTTTGGCCAAGATTTTCCAGCTTGGAAGGCTCAGTTTTAGGAATTAATCTTTAAAGAACAGGCTACCTACAGTAACTATAATTTAACTACTTGTCATATTGATACCTGGTTTATATTAATTGTTTAATGTAAGCAGTCCAGACATGAAAACAGAGGAGTTTAGTATGTCTGGGATGGTCTGTCTTAGGCAGAAGGAACAATGGTCCTGGTTTTGGCCACCATCCTGTGCATGAGCTCAGCCATGGAACCAGAAGAGCCAGAAGTACATAAGCAGCCCCTTAAAATCTGCATCAGATGTTTTGCTGGATCAGTATCTCACAGATTGTTGAATGCCTTTTAGGCAGCAGAGTTGGTTGCACAAAGAGAAATGATTTGGGTGGCAGTTTGGGAGGGCGGCTCTCATTAAGCTGTGGGCTTTGATAGTGCTTCTGCAGCAACTGCCAGTGCTAATTTTGTAAGTGCTCCAGCTCTTTTTAAGATCATCCAAGTGGCACAGCACAGATTAAATGTGCAGCTCCAATGTGTTGTTATGAGATGCCTTTTAAAATTCTATCGACAGCCTCTGGTGTAGAAACTTCACCATCTGCTGCAATCTGAAATGATAAGAGGGAAAAAATCTATAGCTGGTGCAAATCCAGGCAAACCATGCTGAGGAGGAGTTTGTCCCATAGCTGCTATATTGCAGACTAGACAAATGTTTTAGTAAAGGTGTCAGTCTCTGGGGTGCAACATCCTTTTCCAGTTTGGGAAATGCTTTGGGGCATCATACAGAATTATTTTTATGCATGGCTGATACACCACCAGTGTATCAGGTGGTGTTTCTTCACAGGGGAAACTGCTTTGCAGCTTTGAGATGACAGAATCTATATGAGTACATCTTGGCAGTGGATAAAAGCCTCATCAGGCAAGCATCTTGCAGGAAGAAAAGGTAGATATTTAAATTCAAGACTATCACTGAAAACGCTGACTTTCTGTTTTTCCCTGCATGTGGCCACATGGTTGAGTTTACTGCATCCCTGTATCTGCCACAGTAGAACTGGCACCTGAAGAGGGATTTGGAAGAACACACAGACCTTTTGAGGAAGTCTGCTGTTGTGGGAGAGTGAGGTGGGTGTGAAGGGATCAGTAGGTTAAACCCCCAAACAAGAAAATAATGCCGAAGATGAGGTCAGGACAGTTTCCAAGGAAAAGAGATGGAGAGAGATTCAGTAGAGAGAGTGAAATAGTTAAAATTATGAGAAAGAAGAATGGATTTCAAAACTGCTTTCTTCATTGATTGAACAGGTGTTGGTCAGACCAGCATGTGCAGGGTGATGTTGTGACGCTCAAGATTGGGCTGATGGTAATGACAGCATTTGGAAAAGAGAATGAGGCCACAAAGGGTAATGTAGGCTATCAACAGCTAAGTCAAGGAAGCACCTAAACCATTCCTACTGCAAACCTCTGCTTTTCTGCTATTTTCTCTTGCATATTTTATCTATCATTCTAGATTCCAGTCTCTTTTGTACAGGGGAAAGAAAAACAGCAAGAGATATTTTGCTGAGGTATTTGCAATGTGGAAGTACTGTCTGAGTGAATACCTGCTTGTTGTTTCTCCTCACTAAGATGTTATCTTGCACATTGTTTTCACCAAACATGATTTGCCTGTATTAGGAATTATTAGCCTCAATTAATTTCAATGGAGTTGCACAATCTGACTTGTGCACAAGGTGGAGTTGCTCAAAACTCCACTTTTGTGCACACAACAGTTGAGGTTAAAGATCTCTTTTTTAATCAGTGATGTTAGTGGTAAGTGTTCTTTTATTTCTGTAATCATTAGGTCTTTGAGAGCAGCCCCAAGAACCCATCAAAGCCCAGCATCACAAAGGGTGCAGCTACCTCCTGTGGGTCCCTGCCTGGGGCCATGGGTAGCAGAGCCTGCTCCTCTTACCCCCAGGTCCTGGTTGTCATGCACAGGTGCAATCTGTTCTGAAACTCGGTGCAATTGACAGCCCTGCCTCTCCCCGCTTTCTGTGGGAATGAGAAACTGCTCTGTCCAGTGATGCATAATAAAGAGGTGGATCAGCTGTGTGTGGCATAACACAGACTGTTACAATTCTTGTACAATTTTGTAACTGCCAGGCACTTTCCATCCCTGCTCCTCAGCTAATAAGTGAAGCAAATGATCTCAAAACTGTTCCATGAAATTCTTCATTCTTGGTGCTGAGCTCCTGCAAACCAGCCATGTGTTGATACCTAGCATTAATAGGATGCTGTCAAGGGGTGATGAAGTAAGGAGCGCTGTGACTGCTTCACACTGTCAGACAGCAAGGTATCGAGTCAGCAGTGAGCCTTTGCTGGGAGCAGCACTTCGATTGCAGCCATCTCCTGCTTCCAACTGTAAATATTAATAGTATAAGATAGACCTTTATTGGCTACATAATACTTGCCTTAGCTCGCTACATGACACTGTCACATTACTTCACTAATTATATTCCTCAGTAAAAACTTTCAGTGTGTTTTTCTCCTACTGGTTGCTTTTTTTTCTAGTAGAAAGTTGATTTGAAACAACAAAAATCATTATGGTTTAGCTTCAGGATAGACTTTGGAAGAAGTGCATGTAGGTAAAGTGTAAATGAAAAAAAAATCTAAAACGTGCTATATTAATAGTTAGTCAGACTTGATTTAGACCTTTCATTTGTTAGCAGAGTTATTTTTTATCTTTTTTTTTTTTTAAGTGTGCTTTCTTCTTGTTGATAGAATTGTGTCCTCAGGGATTCCTGGATCAAGTACTACATACCTAATATAGGATCTATTATTGTATCAATGTATTCATATCATTATGTTAATATTGCTGTCATTCAACAGGTTTGCATCTGAATGTGAAGTGCATGATCTGCTGAAGATGCAAATATTTTAGAAAGGCTCTTTCTGTGTTATAGCCAGCACAACACATGAGAGAAAGGTCTCTGAAAATGCAATAGAAATTTCTTTTAACTTTTTACTCCATGCTTTTTACCTTACTGCCACCTAAAGATAACTAACAGAAAACACGTTGTACTTCAGATTAGAGAGTTTTACCCTCATACTCTGGAAAGGAATGGCAACCCTATCAGTGTCTTTCTTTTAAGAAGAATTCTTACACTTTCAGATTTTCTTGAAAATCAAGGTTCTTGGAAATAGGAAAGAAATCTGCTGACTGAGCTCACTGAATTTACCTCTGGTCCTCCAAGGCAAGGCATACTGACTCTGAAGCAAACTCACCCTGTTTCTGGCCTGTCTCAGATTATTAACTCAGATGTCCTCAATACAGGCTGAAAGTAGCATTTTCTACAGCGCATGGGGTCAGGTCACCTTTATCTGCAGGTGTAAGGTATTTCTGATCCAACCCCTCTTTGATTCCAGATGTCTCAGATATGAGAGTGTCTGCTGCTGAATAGGCAGCCTGAGTGGTTTCTCCTTCTCAGTGTCATCCTTGATGCCTTATTTCTTATACAGTAGTTTTCAGTTGGAGAATGCCTTTAAAGCAGCCTTTGGTCAGAGAGGGGAACTGAGGCACAATTAGCCCATGACCAAATAGCCCATGGTGGAAACTGATTGAATTTAATCTCTTCCCTCTGCCTAAACTCTGCCTGTCAATCACACCAGGGCAGTGCAGCCCTGCCCAGCTCTAACACTGCCCCTCCAACAGTGGGTCTAACAGTGCCAGTAGCACTGGCGAGGTCTGGCTCAGGGGTGCCATCCAGGCTCTGCCTTGCTGAGTGTTTGTACAGTTGCTAGTGCAGTGATGCAGGAAACCCTGAGCAAGAGAACTTGGGCCTGACAGGTGGTTTCATGGACCTGAGACCATCAGATATTTTTGTTGTACAATATTTTTTTGGAGTGAAGTATAACATTCTCTGCTCAAAGTGCAATATTGCATTTACACTGGTGATAAACCTCTCATATGTGCCTACTACAGGTTTACAGTCAGCACTGACTAAATTCACATTTCCACATCAACTGACCTGTTGCTATTTATTGGCTGAGCACCAGGACATGCTCTTTCCCAGGATGGACAGGCAGTGACTCCTCTCAGGGAAATACCCTTGAGTGCAGTCCTCACGCCTCTGTTCCTGAGGCTCAACTCCCTGCTCTGTGGGACTATTACAGACTCAAGCCTGATTTAGTTTTATTTTTGGCTTATATTTTCAGATATTGGAAGGATCTGGCTCCACCAGCCTCATTACCGGTGACTGCCTCAAACCAATGATGACCCATTTTGTTAAAGTACCAGGCTGTGGGCATGTTGCAGTGTTTGGAAATTGTTCATCCTCCTTCAGAGTTCTCCTCGGGAGTCTCATAGGCCTGACACTTTGCTTGCTGGCTCTCTGTATTTTCATACCACAAATAAGCCATTTAATTCAACTAAAAATGCAGTTGGTGATTTCCAAAATGCTTTTTTGTATGGATCTGAGTAACTCTTCAGATTGATACTTGCATCCTTCCTTAAAATGTTCCCAAACTCATATGTATTAGCAAAGTAATCAGTAAATCATGCAAATTTATATATATTTTAGCAGAAGTTTCATACATTAATATTTTCTCGTGGAAGAATACTTCTGCTTCCTCCTTTATCAGTAGTTTTGAGAGAAGATGGAAAGAAATTATCAGAAGCTAGGAATCTTTGACTCTAAACTTTCTGGAAGTGAAATAAGTTGTTTCATGTCTCTGGGTCCAGGCCAGTCTGAGCAGCCTGTGTGCTCCTCCAAGGCAGAGTGGGTAGCTGATACTGAATGGAAATTTAGCTTTCCTGCCCACTCCATCTACAGAACCTCACTGTTTTGGAGATTATTTCTTAGCAGCAGGCTCTACCAATAATGCTTTAATAGTTTTAAACTGTTTAAAGCATCCCAGGGTAGACTGTGATCTCTCTCTCTCTCTCTCTCTCTCTCTCTTTCTCTGTCTCTCTCTCCAGTTCCTAGTGAAGAACAAGATAACACTTGGGCACCTTACAGAGGTGTCCCAAGCATTCACTTGAAATAATTATGTTGTTTTTCCTGTGTTCAGATATACCCCATCTATTTGACTTTTACAAATCCATTTATGGATTTGTATCAGTACTTATGATTTTCCTTATTTGTGTAATTTCATTTCCCTCAGTATCACTTTATGCCTTCAGGATCTTCTTTAGAATTGCCTTTTTTTGATGGTTTCCAGAAATGGCAACAGTGGCAGCACTGAGGGAGTTTTGGGACTCATCATTCCCCAGGCAGATCCACAGCTACCACTGGGGTTCCATTGACAGTATCACCTAGTGAAAGGACAGGGAAAATTTGGGCGAGATAATAACTTCCAAACCTGTGGGAAGTGACAGAGGACTCTACCTTTACTACTGGCCTAGGCAGTGACTTGAAGGATGTGTTACATTTTCATATGTACAGAAACCAAGCATTTTCTTTCAGCCTGAATGATTGATTAAAGGAAATTATAAAACAAGAAAGTATCAAGTGCAATTTTCCATGAGACACCGCGCAGTGTCCTGCCTGATTCTCATGTGCAATATTCTGATTAGTTCATAAAATTGTAGCATTTAGGATAAAAAAGGCAGCAGTGATATCCCTGTATAAACTCTGTGCCTATGCTACCATTTCACTAAGGAATTGGAGTGAGCCTACATAAAACCAGACACACGCACTAGTATTGATGAATACAAAGTGAAATTAGCCTTGCAGAAGAGGTGGTGTTGCCAGACCCCTCCCAGAGCTTAGTTTCTAGCTTGTCAATAATTTGAACTGGAGCAGGTTCGGACTTTTCTTTGGAGTTTATTTTGGCTTGGGTTAGGGATTTTTTTGGGTGTTCATGTTTTTTATGTGTGTGTACTTTTGTAGTATGTTGTTGAGGGGTTGGTTGGTTGGTTGGTTGTGCTTTCTTGTGGTTTTTTTTGTTGGTGGTATTCCAAGATTATCAGCTTCCAGGTGTCAGGCAGGCTGTGTTCATACTATGCATCCTGTTCCTGTGTAACTGATACAAAGTCAACAGGGGAGAAAAGGTTTTGTTACAGGGTGATTGGGGAAGCAACTGCACCTTTAATTCACCCACAAATTGTAACTGCTTGGAGAAGAAGGAACAGAGGGTCCTGTCCCTTTCGAGATAAGAAGAAGACAGCTTGTGATGTAACCAGTGCTTCCCCAGACAGAAAGAGAAATATTTCCATTTATTTCTGTAATGGATAAATTAGACCCCAAAGTATTAATGTGTTTGAGAATCCCCAGAATCCCTACCCTACCATTTCGCAGGGACCACCAACAATCAAAGCTGTCTCCACTGGTGCAAAATCTGTTCATTCTAAATAATTACAAAGATATGTAAAGCTGCTGATTTCCTTGTCCTTTGAATTACAGCAGTATCACATTTTTTAACTTCAGTGCTCTTATTTTTTTGAAAACTGAATAATTTGTTCTACCAAATATGATTTGAATAAATTTAAGGACTCTTGTGTTTGCTGCACATTTAGATTGGTAGAATGTTCAGATATTTATGTAACAAACTCTGCCTCTCATTCAAACAGTTCTCTGTATCAAAATAGATAAATGTTCTTGATCATTTGAAACCAAAATATTTTTCAGATTCTCAGGAACAGGAATTATTTTTATTCCTTTTCAGTACAGTAATATTCCATAAGCCTAGTAAAGTGTGTAGTTTTTTTCAGATGTTCTTAGGAATGGAGTTTCATATCAAGAAATGAAGAGAACATTAGGTCTCATGAAGCATATAAGAAAAAAAAGACATAAAATTTAGTATCTGAACAATACAGGCATGGAGTGCATGAATGTGTTATAAAGTGAGCAATGACTGAAGTAAATACCCATGTGATGTGGATGTGGGTCCACAGGGAAAACATCAGAAGGCGAGAATAAGGAAGACAATGCCGTCGCAACAGAAAGGATGGTGTACAGACAAAACATCTGAATACTAAAGAGTTATGTGAACACCATGCTTGAGCTGATTCCTGTACTGCAGTGTTATGTTGTCATATGTCATCTGGGCTCCCTTTTCCGCTTATATTTACCATGCACATTAAATATTCAACTGCTTTTCACTGATGCGTGCAGTAATCCTGGCCTTGTGAAGAGCTTGTCTTTCCCAGCTAGGACACATTTGATAACCTTATCGTCTTTGCACCCTAATGTTTTTGTACCTTATGTTGTGACACACATGAAATGTGTTTCATGCAATATCCTTTTAGAAGTTTTAGTTAAATCCTCTGTTTTGAATGCAGACTAATACAAAATAGCAAAGGCTGTTAAGGCGTTGTTCTGCTCTGAAAAATGACTGCAAAAATGGCATTGTGACATTTCCAATGACTTCCAAAAGCAGAGCTGCTCATTTTGTAAATCTAAAGATGTTTCTTTTTACCCCACATTCGACCTGGCACTGAAATAAAGCTGAGCCCTCTCTAGCTCCTACAATCAATGGTAATGATTCTGCCATGGGGGGTGATCTGCAACCACACAAATGATGTGAAAACAAATAAACTCTAGCTTTTTCCCAGCTGAGTTACACTGATTCTGCCAGGCTAATAAAAGTAAAAATTTACTTCAGTCATTGAAATAATCTTATTCAATAGCCTACCATCAGCTTGTAACAAGTTTACCTGTGCTGTACAAACAGTTGCCCTGATGATAGTTTTCTCAAACCTAGTAAGGTACTACAGAGAGCAAATCAGTACCAGGAAATGCCCTTTTATGCTTCCAGAAGCAACCTTGCAGGATGTTAGTTACACAGCCCAGAGTGTTTATTTCCTTCCTGCCTGCCTGCACCCTATCTAGGTCTTGGGAGCCTCAGGAAAGGTGACAGGTGAGAGTTGGTTTCTGCTCATTGATAGTTCTGCTGACCCAGGGCTTGCTCCATGCTTGGGCAAGAATGCCTGCAGGAATGTCATAGCAGCATGGGTGCTGCAAGCTGAGGCCATCAGTTTTGAACAGAGATTCAGTCCTCTGTTCACTAGTCCTCAAGCACTGCTAGGTTCAGTATGATGTTAGAACGTGCTAGTGAGTGGCTACTTTAAACTCCTCTGATTTCCTGAGGTTGTATCATTTGAGGCACCTCACCTGCAGTGGAAATAGGACAGGGCACATCAGAAATGGTGTCATTCATGAAAATGTTACACTGTCCATACCAGTCTTTTTTAATGGGCCGAAAGAGCTCTGGAGAAGACAAAAGTCACAGCAGGTACAAGTGTGCTCCTCATGAAGACACCAGCCTGATGCTCCCCAGGAGTTTGGCCTGACCTTGCTGCCTGGAGCCCTGGGGTGCTCTGTGGCACCATCTGAGGAGGGTCTGGAGCTGACCCCCATGCTGGAGGAGACCCTCTTCTCCTTCCCTGCAGCTTGTGACAGCTGGAACAAGCTTTTAATTGACCTCAGACACCCACAGCTCCTCAGCTCATGCTGTGGACGAGCAGCAGGTGAGTGGCCTGTCTGAAACTCAGGCTGGCAGGACTTTTCAGGTTCAGCTGACTTACCCAGCTTTACAGGTTAATTTTACCACACTCCTGAGGCTGGCAGCTGAAAATTACTGTCTTAGTGTTGTCAACATTGGACATTCAATCTTATCCTAAGAATAAAAATTATCATACTGCCTTAAAATATATTTTAATAAGAACTTTAATTTTTTTAATATTGTGTTTTATTTTTGTTACTCTCTTGCTCTCAAGGTCTTCTCTTGGGAGGTCTAGCAATGTATCTGCTTATATGGAGGCTGAAATATGTGTATAGGAGCAGAAATACCAGATATCTAGGGCAGAATTTTTCAATCTGAAGGTGCTTCCAACATAGCTATCCTAGTTTTCCAGTCTTCCCCAATATTTCTACTCTAATCTCACAAATTAAAAAATTCTAAATAATGAAAGTGTCCAAACCATCTTGAGTAGGAAAGAGCATAAATTAAAGACAAGAACAAATCTATACTGATGGCAAAGAGAACGAAGTGCTTTCAAAGTTTTGCAATCTCAAGACAGAAGCTGATGAGACTACTGGCTTAGAACTGATGCAGAGTAGAAACTTAACCTGCATGTAATTGCTATTGGATCCCTCTATAGGCCTGAAAAACAAAATACTGTTGATATTTCTGTGTACAAGGTACAAGGTAGAAGTGTCCAAGAGTAAGGCATGCAGGTAAAACCACAGTGAGATTGGGGGAAAACAGTCTGGTTGTTGCATTCCTGATGTCCATGTATTTTAGTCAAATGATAATTATCCATTAATGGCCTCATGAGTATGAATATGTAAATATCTATGGGATGCATTATTCATGAATCACCAGGCATTAATTATTGTAATTAAGTATCATTTGCTACATTCATATTACTAACCCTTCAAGTTAATGAATACATTATTTAATCACTGTAGAGCAGATTCAGTCAAAATTCCCTGTGTCTGTACTATGGAAGCCTAAGAGAGTTTTATTGAATTTAGATTCAATATTGAATATATCCAACATGCTTATCAGTGTATTTTTAATGATATTAAGTGTGAATCATGACCTCCAGTGCATGATGCTTGTCCTTGTGCCCAGGAGGATGGAGTGGTACCAGCTGAAAGAGAACATGGAAGCAGCAGTGGTGCAGCATACAGCAGCAGCTCTGTGAACCAAGGAGAACTTTAATTCTGGAACATGAAATCCACCTCCACTTTTAAGTCTCATGTATATTCACAGGAATGTTTTGTGAGGGAGTGCTGTCCCAAAGGTGCTGCTGGTGACAATGTTCAAGGGACAATTTCAAAGCTCAGCTGGAGCTGTTTGCTAGGTGGTGCCTTTTGCCAGCACCAGCAGGACACAGCCCTGGCAGGATGTGCTCTCAGTCTAATGGGGCTCAGGGCACTCCTGAAACACGAAGTAAAATTAACAACCCAACTCTGGCTTTTGTCTTTACTCCCCAGAGATCCATTTCAACTAATAGTAATCTCAGTAATACAGGAAGAAGACTTGTTGCAGCTTTTATTTCATTGCCTTTTTAGGGTTATAGTTCTCAGAACCAGGCCTTGTGGGTTTTGAAGTAGAAATTTTGAGTAATTTATTGCAAACAAGAGTTTCATTGCTTTTAGGGAGAATCACTAACTCAAGATAATATGTAAGTTCATACTTACATATGTGCTGCAAGAAACAAGTAAAATACACTCTTGGCTGAGTGATTATTTCATCACTGTTCGTTTGGAGCAGATTTTTTCCTATTTTGGGGTTCACCATTGTACTGTAGTCATGTGCAGTGAGTAAATGATTATTGGATCTAGTTTCCTTAGTAATCTGGTAGTAAGAGAATCTAAATAAGCATACATCAAGGATATTTTCAGAGTCACAAACACATGGGCTCTTTGTAGTTAAAATTGTCATAGGATACTGCTGCAGAGAGGGCTCGGTCAGAGCCTGGTTTTTTAAGGGCCAGAAGAACAATGGTCAGTAAAGACAATCTGCCATTCCCTGTAGACACCTACTCAGTGAAATACTCCTTGTGCATTTTCCAAACACAGAGAAGAATATGCTTTCATTCATCCCACAGCTGATGCAAAACCCTTTGCTCTCCCTTCTAGTGTATCCATCACTGCTGTCTTCCTCCTCTTTTCAGAAATCTTATTTCTGCCTCAAGCCCAAACACTGTTACTTCTCATTACCCAGCTTTCTGAATGACAGTCACTGGCATCTGAAAAAGTATTTGAGTCTTAGCATGACAGAGGGATCCATTACAGATATTACCAACATGGAGCATCACAAGCCATACCTCCAAAAGCCTTGCTTTTTGACTTTCTTTGATTTGCATGTCTTGTATCATTCCCCTGAGTATTTGGAGGCGATGATTTCCCAACCTCTATTCAATGCCCAAAATACTAGGAGTGTGTTTTGATATTTATTTTTTTTTTTTTATAAATACTGATTTTCCACAAAAGCATGAACTCAGCAGGGAGTTTGGGATTTGAAGTACAATTGCAACACTGGAGATGTATGAAGATCTTGCAATTGTATCTTAATATTAAATATGAATAACAGCCTTTTCATTCCCTTGAATTCTAAAAAATCTTAGCAATTGGATGGTTTTACAAAAGGACAAGTACTCAGTGTCATTATTCATCCAGCTATTTTTTCATGTTTGCTTCTATACCTGTATCACTTTGTCTGACACCTACATCTCTTAAAAAAATATAGAAAATTATTTAACTTAATCTGGCATTTGTTTATTTATTTATTTTTACTTTTAAAACTAGAAATATCAGGTCTGCAGGACTGCAGCTGGGACAGTGGGAGTGCTGAAGAGCTTTAGTGGGAAGCATCTGCCTGACCCTGCCCTTCCAGAACTCCTGGAAAACTCCAGGATGAAGCAACATTCGTTGGTGTGTGGTGTTCCTGTGAAGTGTTCAGAAAACATAGCACACTGAAAGCAAATGAACAGAGCCATTAGCAGGAAATGAGGAGCAGACATAAAGAGACAAAGGCAGAAGGTTTATTTTGTGTATAAAGGTAGGAAATTTATGTACACGTGCACAATGCAGTTGAGGATACAGAAGTACAAAGAGGAAGAGAGCAGCATTTCTGAGGCCAGGGGATGTTTCATGATGACAAGGCATTGGAGGAAGGAAAGAATTCAATTACAGGGGAGGGTTTTCAGTAAGAGTGAACTGGTACCCTGCTAATAGACTTTAGATTAATAACTTGCATATTGCTATAAATTCATATAAAACCTTTGTTTAATATTGCATAAACACTAATATCAAGTGTATTGTATTGAATAAAGAGAGTATTGTAATCTCTATACAATTAGATTCTTTTTGTTTTCACATTTTGGATTTATGTCTTATGTCAGACATAGTGTTATTACATTTATTGCTTTCTGCCTTTCTTCAGCATAAACACCATGATGACATTTTTGCTTAATGCAGTGTGTTCTGCAGTTCATAGTCTATGAAGTACTTAATGGTTCAATTTAGTTATGTGGAAACTGAACTAAACTCAGGGAGAAAATCAAACCAAACCAAACTACATTATTTTCTTAGTTATAGTTATTTAATAAACAGCTTTAGTTAGTAGAAGCACTTTTCTTCATTTTAATTTTTAAAATTTCTTTTTTGTCTTTAGTTAGTATTCTGGAATAGGATAGTTTTTATTTCAAGTTATTTGTGGTTGATTTTTCATTTTTGATTTCAGTAATACTGAACTGAGTGATGTTTTTAGCTATGATTAAATGAAAACTACAGTTTGGAATGGAACTCCCAGCATAAGATGTTATTATTTTAAATTTCCCCACATGAAAGCAATTTTCCAAAACTATATTTTCATTGAAATAAAAAAATCGAAAATTAAGTCTGGTTTTGTTTTTTTCTCTTTGCCTGTATTCTAAAATTCCCAGTATTACATGTGATTGCCACCTATATCTGATGGTATATATAATTTTGTTTCTGACACTACTACATTAATTCCACCTGCAGTGCATTCCTATCTAGCATTTATTGATTGTTTATGAAGAGGAAAGGATTTTTTTCTAAATTAATGTATATATATATATATATATAAAATTATTTATCATTTTTTTTAATAAGAGTTTAAAAAAAATTCCTTAATCACTTTCAGGTAAGATAAAGCCAGCAAAGAAATTATCCTTGTGTACAATTCCCGTAGGTAAATACACTGTGCTTAATTTTCATACTAAGGCAGATGCTAAGAACAGGAATATGTGACAGGGATGAATCACAACTTTTTTCCACAAATGTGCAAAAATTTGTTTGGATATTTTCCTCCCTCCTAAAACAGGAGTAGGGTTTCTAACAGCACAAATGTTGCTGCATTTGTGTGCTGAATGATACTCAGAAAAATAACAGACTTGGGGGCATTTATGAAAGATGAAGAATAAAAATAGTCTTGATCCACTGTCCGATCCATATCCTGCTGTGGCAAAACAGAAACCTTAGCATCTCACTTAGACACATTTCAGGGTGTCCTAATGTCACTGGAGATTTAAAGGGGGGATTTGATTTTCCTGAATGCACCAGGTCCAACCCACAGTGAGTTAGGGAGAACTCATGAAGAAACAGGGTCAGGTTTGAAGTGGGGGAAACTGAGATCAACGATTTCAAGGGTTTCTCCAAAAGATCAATTGTTCCCTCTGGAGTCAGAAAACCTCACAGTCTGGTGTCAGTCTTCCCTATAACTCTGCTGCCTGTCATATAGTTGAATAACAAAACGCACCCCATACAGAGCCCATTCTTTGGAGTCCTCTCTCAAGGACACTATTCAAATGATTAAAAGGGATATAGATGCTATGCAAATGTAATAATGAATGTCCAAATAAATTATTTCACCATTCATAAATGGGCTTTTTGCCTTAACGAATGGTTAAAAAAACCCAAAACTCCTCACTTTTTACAAATTTTAGTGTTTAACAACGTATTTCTGTTGTGTCTGCACTCTCAAAGGCAACTACAAAGATATTTTACTATAATATTTTTATTAAATATCCCGGGGCTCATAATTTTCAGGTCACTTTTTTCATTCTTTTAAGAATCCATGGACAACCAACCCAATTACCTTGCTTGCTTCTTTAGATGGAAAAATCACATCTTTTTTTTTGTCTGATGACACTGGTCTAATAAATAAAACAGATTTACTTAAAGTTATAGAAATCTTTAAATAAATAACAAATCTGTGATTTTCAAGCACAAGATACTCACTGGGCCTTTCTTGAAAGGGGAAATGTTGGTAAAGATTAGGATGGTTGGATTTTATCTCAATATAGTACTTTGGAGGTGTAGAGGCTACTGGAGCAGAGGATCGGGATTAGTGATATCAGTGCAGGATTGACACTAATGCAAATGTGTGTGAGAGCCTCCTCAGCATTTTTTCAATTGCTAATCCAAACCATTGCCTAATTATCCAAAAATAACCTACATGATTTCACAGGTGGGAGGCCTAACTGCCAAAAGAAGAGCAATGAACATGGTGTCTGATGAAAAGATAGTGACCACCTGGAAGATTTAATTTAAGATTAGAATTATTGAAGGTGATGAGTCTTTGCCACTCTGCAGCAGGGTTTGAATGCCACCCTCAGTAAATGTAACAGTTGTGTTGCCTGTTAGTTGCACTGTCACCAACTGGCAGTGTCCATTTGGTGAAATGCTCTGGTGAAGGTGGGGTAAACTCTTTAACATCTCCTAGCATTTGTTCTAAACCTAAACTGATTAACTAAACCAGATCTGAAGCAATTAATAGAAAACCATTCAAAGAAATATAAAACAAGTCTTAAAACTCTGATATTTGTATTGCTTTGCTAAGCCAGTTAGTCAAGGCATCTTCTGCTGCAGTAAAACACAGAAGTTTAAAGACTGCTCAGTAGTCTTCCTGATCACCCCACTCGACTGCTGGCTCATCATCCATTCGCAGAATGAGATAGGAGAGAAGTTGAAAGAGATTCTGCCACAAGAGCAAAGAGACAAAAAAGGAGAGGTCGCTTACATCGATCTCACAGCGGTCACCAGCAAAGTTCACGTCGCACAGACAGTGGAACTTGTTGAGGAGGTTCTGGCAGAGGCCCCCGTTCAGACATGGGTCAGAGCTGCACTCATCAATGTCCTTCTCACACCTGGAGGAAAGACTGCAAACTGTCAGCCTCTGAAACCAGGCATCAAATGTGTTAAACAGGCACATATTTAATGGAGAAACTTTGTGGGGGGAGGGAGAGGAAGATGCTCTGTGACATATTTCTACATGTGTTTATGGTTTTATTAATTAGCTGATTAGCCTCAGATACTGAATTTCCTATATGATTTTCAAACACAGTTAAGCAGGTGATTTCATCTCTATAAAGCACTTCATGGTTAATGGTGCTTAGCAAGATGCCATGCAAGTTCTTGTAGGATTTCAGAGCCAGCTCTGGTGCACGTCCTGCTGACAGCTTGCTTATCCTTTTCATTGTTCCAAGAAGCTGAGGACAACATTTCCTTCTCAGTAATCTGGATATAAGTCTGATAAATGTGTGTTTTTCCCAGCTGAGTGCTCCTGGAAATGTTCACCTGCTTTTTAACTTTTTTATTTTTTCCCTCTATTTGGAATGCCAAGAGATCCCAGCACAATCTACCATCCAGTCTGTCTGAGATGGGCCCCAAAAAAGGTAAAAATGGTGCAGGAGAGGTTCATAAGCCTTAATATGTATCATTAAATGTTTTTGAGCTAATTCTGGTGATACAGGAAATTTGAGTTATAATTTCTCAAGGCAGCCAATGGAAGGATAATGAGGGATGTGTAAAATTGTCTGAAAACTCATCTGGGTGATTTTCTGCTCTGACAATTTTCCCTTTTAATTCCCTGCTCCCTTTACAAATTAATGCTAACAGTTAATCTTATTTTTTCCAGGTAAAAATGCAAGTTTATACTTGGACAAGAATGTGAGAAATTCTCTCTGAATTATAATTGCTTTGTTCAATCATATTCATAACCAAGCAATAAAATTTTAATCTTATGTCAGAGAAGAGCATTTTTATATTAAACACTTTATTAATCTACACATCTTTCAATAACTTCCTTAAATGGTAAAATATATATTTCAAAGAGCTTAGTTATTTATCCAATATATAAAAAATCGTTTTTTATGGAGATTAATCTTCACATATTTCCTTTTCCACTTGCTATTAAGTTCATTGGGCTTTTTTTTATGTGATCCCAAGTCAATGGATTGGCATAGAATTTCTCTGTACTGTGCACCAGTGGCTTTCTGTGGGCTGAAATATCGTCTTAAAGGAAAACGCCTGCCTTATTAGTCTAATACATAAATATACAAAGAGATTTGGTTTTAAATTTCTTATTAACAGATATATTCGAATTTGTTCTGAAAAAAAAAAAGAGGATGATGTTGTCATTTGATCTAGTGAGACCTCCAAGCACAGAAGTACTGCTGGTTTATGGTTTGGCAGCCTGAAGGCACAGAGGCCAAATGGTCCATTTTAGAGCCTGGAGAAGAGTGCCTGGCTGCCACAGCCAGTTACTGTGCAGCTCACTGGGCACAGGACTGCTGTTTAATATGAGAACCTTGGGAACTGTAAAAGAGAGATTATTGCCAGCCAGTGGGATGGATGGAAGGAAGGCTCATTCCCAAAGTTGCAGTTAGCAACTTCTAGCAGGGGATGGGAGAAGGAAAAAGTGCTCTCCTGTTACCTCAAAGTCCCAAGAAATACATGCAGTACAAAAGTGGCTATGAATATGCTTTTACTTCTTAAAATTTTATTTTATTGTAACTTTTCCCCCTTGTTGAATATTGCGAGCTGGTACACAGGCAACCTGGCTGTTAACAGTGCAATTCAAGTGTGTCTGCCAAGTACACTGTGCATTGAGTGGGTGAAAATCTTCATTTCATGTCTTTTATAGCCTACTGTACTCTTTCCACAAAATCAGTGGGCTCATAAGTTTTTGAGAGAATGAAAACATTTTGTTGGAAACTTCTCTGTTACAGACCAGTCCTGTTGAACTTTTGGATATTACACTCTGACATAATGCTGGTTTCACCAGGAGGATGTACAGTTTCTCCTATCTATCTATCTATCTATCTATCTATCTATCTATCTATCTATCTATCTATCTATCTATCCAAAATGCCCTTACCTGTTCAGGCTATGAGTGTGACAATGCTTTCCTAGGTTTCTGCAGCACCTGATGCCCTGAGGCTGTCAGACTTCCCTGCTCCAGAGCTCTTTGAAAGCCAGTATTAAGTGTGAATTGTGCTACAAATACAAATTTTATTGTGATACAAATTTTACTGTGAGGAAGGTCCCTCTGTTCCAGGCTAAACAATAACATGTGCAAAGTATTCCTTAATCTCTTCTAAAAGTAACAATTCTGTTTTCACACTTCAGCATTCAGTAAGAAAGCATGGTATGCCAAGCTACCAGGTATGCCACCTCTTACCATTCCTGTGATAGAATAGATTGTATATTCACAGTACAGACATGTGAAAATGAAACAGGTTTGCATATTCATGTGCGAATGCTTGTGGCTGGTTTATGAAAATGAGCAGGATATATGTGTTTGTGTTGCCACCTATGGAAAGGCAACATTCTAACTTGTCATAGGAATATCCAGCACAGAAGCAAAAAAAGAGACACAGAGAAGCAAGTGTGCAGGGCTGTTTAAGAAATAGTATCTTGGACTGGATTACTGGTGCTGCATTGGACTAAACTGCATTGCTGCATTCATTTGTGATTTTTGTCTAAACCCACAATGCTTCTGACAGTCAGAGTCACTAGCAAAGAACTGTTGCACCTAAACAGCTGTTTTTTCTGTATTTCTTCCAGAGAGCTGGCTGTTCCCTCTGGACTCTTTTGGGCCAGCTTTTGGAAGAGGTGCTTCACAAAGATATGCAGGACAAAGCCTCTCACCGTTCTCCCACAAAGCCCGGCAGGCACATGCAGGTCAGCTCGCCGCCAAGGTCGGTGCAGTTGCCGTAGTTGAAACACGTGAGGTTCCTCTCTTCAGTCCCACAAACTGTGTAAGGTAATCTTCGATATCTGGGTAAACAAGAAGGCAGCATCAGTTATTGGCATGGTCCTTGTTTCTGGATATCTTGTGCTCTCTCAGCTGAAGCAGGGGAGCGGGGTATTGCCCAAAAGAATGACAGCCGGAACTCAGATTTAAGACTCCCAGAACATGTTTTGCCTAACTTTTTTAAATTGATGAATTACATTTTTCTTTTCCAAATATTTACTGGAAAATAAATTATTCATTTCTCATTAAAAAAAAAAATAAAATGGACATTACTTACATTACTAATGTGGTTCTGTGTGATACCAGGACAGCTTAGTATATGAGTTCAAAAAAGACAGACTTAGCATACAAGATAAAAAATATTGGGCCACCATAAGGCATCTTCAAATATGAGGATGTCCTCACTACTCAGAAAAAGACAACAAAGCCTGTCAATTTTAGTAATTATATCCTAAAATACTGTCGTTGGGAAGCATGAAGATTATTGTCTGTCTGCTTCCTTTGGGCTGCAGCATACTGGATTTGTTGGAGTCCTCTGAAGGAAGGAGAAGGATTTTGCCTTATTGGAAAGGAATTGCACATGTTTAGAGGGGAGGTTTTTATGGGTGTGCAGAAAAGGGTCAATTAAAGGGAAAAGCCTGCAGCCTTTCTAGAGGAGAGTCTGGGAAGAATAGGAAACAGCATGTGAGCAGTGTCAGAAGCAATGGCAAAGGTGAGCTGTGTGATGTTTGCAGCCACAAGGACTGAGAGTAAGCTGGAAGGAAAAGACCAACCCAGAAAAGATGCTATGGATGGAGAGAAAACAACTTCTTTTTCTATTGTTATTTTCTCTTACCGGCTCTGAATTTCTGTATTTATGGCTCTAAAGCTATATTACTCTAAAAAAATATTGTTTTAAAGATTTAAAAACCTCAAGTTGTTTGGGTTTTTTCTGAGAAAATGTGGCACGTGTATTTTCAGACTCTGGAATACCTGTAATCTTGACATCAGAGAGCTCACAGTACCAATGTTGGCAGCAGAGCAGGGTAGCAGAGCTTTTTCAATCCTTGCCTCATCAGTCTGCCTGAGCTGGCAGCTCTCCACTGTCTCAGTCCACATCTAACTGTTTTGTACAACTTTCTGTACTGTTCATACATCCACTCTGCAGCCATGATTAATATAGAGACAGATGCAAAACATCTGTGTTTAAAACAAAGACATCAGTGGTATAAAAGCCCTTCAGAAGAGACTCGACAAAATCATGCATATCAGCCTTGTTTACAGTACCTGCAAAACCTCCCTGTAAAGTTAGCAGCACACAGGCAGGAGTATCCATTAATCCCATCAACACAAGTGGCCCCATTCATGCATTGGTGGCCATGGCAGTCATCTATATCATCCTTACAATTCTCCCCAGTGTAACCAGGCTCACAGCTGCACTCATATGAAGCAAACCCATCTGTGCAGTTCCCATGGATGCAGGGGTTTGAAGAGCACTCATCAATGTTGACTTCACAGTAGGTGCCAGTCCATCCATCGAGACATACACAGTGGTAGGAAGTGTACAAGTCTTCACATATTCCCCCATGCATGCAGGGGTCAGAGCTGCAGAAATCTACCTCCAAACAGCCAGTAAGAACAGGGTTTGCAGATATTTTGAGAAATTGCTCCTCTTGAGGTTTTTTAGTAGGGATGTCAGCATTTTCAAAGTACGAGAGATAAATGCCACTGATTTCTATGGTGCTCATGCACCCTCGCAGGCCATCCAGGCCATCAAAAGCCTTGTCAGCCACATAGAGGTCTGTCTCTTCTCTTAAAAAGTTGAGGCTTCCTGCAGAAGCTGTGCTGGATGTCATGTCTTTCTTGTTGTCTATATCCATGTACCATCTGGAGGATTGGGACCAGGGCTCCAGCATAGAGACTATCACTTGGTGCCATTTGCCATCGCTCACAGGCACTGAACTCACAAGGGTCAGCCTGTAGAAGCTGTTGCCACTTTGTAATTGAAACAGGAGTTTGGAGTTGTGGATACTGATGATGACAAACTCAGGCTCCCTCTCTGCATACAGCAGGATCACATCAGTGTCCCTGGTTCGAAAGCCAAAGACGATATTAGTGAGGTCTCTGCTGATTTTCCCATTGCTTCTGTAAAATATCGCGCTGCTCCGGCCACTGAACACTGCATTAGCAAGACCTGTGCAAAGACAGAAATTGAGAAACCAGGCCAGTTCTACACCAATACACATAGAACAATGTCTCTCCAGTGCACATGCCATATAACTGCTTTTGGTTTGCTGAAAGACAATCAAAATGAAATAGCTATTTCATTGTTTTCAGTCAAATTCCACTAGTGTTTCCATTAGCCTGGTCTGCCCCTCATGTTCTTTTCAATTCCACTCCAGGGTGGGAAGGAGAAGGAAAGTGGAGAAGGAAAGAGATTAGCAGGGTGGCTAATGATTCTAAGACAGCTAATGGTCATTAGTTTTCAAATGAATTGCTTGGCATTCAGATGCTTCTTATGAAGGCACTGCTTGAACAACTGCACTGTAGGTATTGGTGACTTTCTCCAAAGACATTCAAGATTTAAGAAAATCAAATTAAGTTATGTAGCTTGTCTTTTCAGGAGGATGGAGAACATTCTAAGGTTAATCCAGCACTGGATTAACTTCCACCTTTTGCTATGGCAGTGTGAGGGCAATGTACTGATCTATTGGACGACCTTGACTAGCTGGGATGAGCAAGTCAAAATCAAAGTTCCTATTAACAAACATTAGTGCTCAAGTCAAGGTCTGGGGTAGAATTCCTGGGTTTGGTAGGGCAGACTTTTCCCATTAACATTACTTAAAACTGACATAACTATTATTTTAATACAGAAATAATATTTGAATGAACTTTAAAGGCAATGAATACTTTTTTCAAGGAAATGTTGCTGAAAAAGTCTATTGCTGCTGATCTCCAAAGATGATTGGAACAGCTGAAATGTACCTACATTCAAATCCTTGGTGCACCAGCTGGCATTGTGCTTCATGAGGACAGGGCCCAAGCTCACACCACTTAACTTCCTCACATGCCTTCCCTTCTGTGTTAGGGGGGCATGTGCAGGTGAAGTCATCCCAGATTGAATAGCACACACCACCATTGTGGCAAGGGTTGGACTACGGGGAAAGAGAAGAGAGAACCTCAATATGAATCAAGGCTGTTGGACACTCAACTCTAGGTATGGGAGACTGTTTGGCCAAAAGAAGTTTTCCTTTTATTTCAGATGTACAATGATAAAGACCAGTATTATGACAGTACAGCATGTTTGATAATTAGTGAAAAACAGTATTTAGTCTCAAAATACTTTCATTCTCCCCTATGCAAATACACTTTGCTTCTGATATTTATTGTATGTAGCATAGCTTAACAAAACCTGCTCTTTCTACCATTTTTTCATGATAATATAATGACATTATAATCAAATAATGTGTAGGAATGTACTAAAAACATAAAATAAATTCCCCATTATAAGCATGTGAAAATGCTCTGGAAAATGTCATTCTTACCTTGCAGAGGTTGTCACCAGCACAGCCTTGGGTGACATTGATCAGAGTTCGGTTGATAAGAGAATTCGGTGGATCAGTGATGGGGAAGAATTCCAGCGGCTGGTTATTCACTCTTACATCTTGGATACAGCCTTTGAAATACCTGCCATTTCTATCAGTTTCTGTGTTATCTGGTAGGCCTCCAATGTAAAGAATGTCCTTACTTTGGATGGTTAGTGCTGGAGTAGAAATAAAGCCTAGGTAGTGAGAAGACTGGAACAACTCCATCTTATTTTGTTCTATTTTTAATGTTATTAAGTAAAAGTTTCCATCATTCACAGAGTGATCCCCTAATAACTTCATGGAATTTAGAGCTAGCATGGTGAGTTTCCCACCTTCCAAAAAGACCCTTATGTAGAGGTAAGTACTATTTCTCAGAGCCAGTAACAAGCCAGAAGATTTGCGTGTTCGAACAAACATTGATATGATTAAGCTCTCATTCTGAGTGGAATCCACAGGAAAAGCAGCATAGCCTGAGGAGTCCTCAAATCCAAACCGGCCTGGAATATACTCTTGAAGTTAGAGATATGAGAAAAGGTAGGAAAAAAAAAGAGAAGGGAGAAAAATAAAATAGTTAGGGCTAAGTGAAAGGAAGCCAATGCAATGATTAAATAACTACTTCTGGTGATATTTCTGTATGGTAGTAAGGTGTTCTTGTTTTTAAGGATGAATAAAGACTTGGTATAGCTGTAAATAGTTTCTGCTTCAAAATTCCTGTTGGCTTCTATGGCAGTAGCATTAAGCTCCAGTGCAGGACCAGATGTTATATAACTGGGCACATTTTCCCTCTTAATTATGCCCTGTGTAATGCTGTGTTTTCAAGCAGTTAAACAAGGACAGATTTCTACAGTTTCCTGCACTGGTTCTCAGAAAGATACTTTTGGAAAAAATCTACCTGCTTTCATTCCCTGATGACCCTGGAAGTAGGTTAATGCAGTTCTGGGATTTTGTGATATTTTTTGCACAGATTACAATCACAAAAAGCTGCTGGGCAAAGCCCTCTTGTGTGAATAGGTCACCTGTGTGGTGCTGCATGGACTCCCCAGTTCCCTGACAGACTTTTTTTTACTGGGGCTCAACATATGCTCACCTACATCAACTTGTATCCAGTCATGAATCCTACTCAGTCCCTGAGTGCCCACAGTGCTGTGGGAGAAACATGATCCAGGACCTAGTAAGTTTTTTCCCTTTGTGCTTATCAATTAAAATTATTAAACCAAAACCATGTGTCTGTCCTTTACCGCTCATTTTTGGTAATGATTTTCAGTCTTTAAGGCTACAAAATATGTAGCCAAAACTGTATTTTATTCTGATGAATCATCTTGTTAAAGAACAACAAAGTGTTTCTATTTTTACATTATAAGTTTTGTGATCTTGTCCTCAATATTACAGACTTCCTGCCCAAACAGTTTCAGAAGCTACTTTTCATATGTCAAATTCCTAGAAAGAATAAACCAAGCTTTTTTAAAATGCTCAGATAGATATGATTCAGTTGTCTGTTGTGCAGTAAAACTCCTGGAGCAGGATGTCATAGGCCAATTCTCTGCTTGCAGAACTACCTTTTTTATGATTGCTTTAAAAAAATGATGAAAACAGAGGACTGACCATGAAGCCTCCAAAGACCCTTAATGACCACACTGCACTGCTATGTGGTATAGTCATATTATTTAGCAACAGGAATAAATCCCACACTTGTTCCTAAACAGACAATTTCTTAATTTAATTTGAAATAGTTTATTTCCATGTACAAGATTTCCTGTATATCTACATCTACTTGTTAAACAGACTTAATGTCTCAAAACACCAATTTCAACAAATAATTGTTTCTACACACAAGAGTTTTAAATTATATCTTCTCTTAAGGTGGTACTGGAGACTGAGACACCTTTTTCATGAGGGTAAAAAGAAAAATTCCACTGAACTGAGGACTCCACAACTGAAGTATTAGAAATAAGCCTTGATCTCCAGAAGGGCATTTCATATTTACAATTACCTTGTCACATTTCTCTCTATCTATAAATATACACATGTATCATCAGCCTGATCTGTTTGATGAGATGACTAACGTTACCTTAATCAATATTAACCTCTTGGTTCACAACATCTGGATGCTGATCAAAATGAGGCAACATCTGTTTGTTATTTTGTATATGTAGAGAAAGTATTGCCTCTTGTCAATTAAATACTTGGCAGCAACTTTTCCTCAGAAAGACACCACCATTTCTTATGTTATCCTTTACCACAAGTCTCCTCCACTCTGCTTCTTTAGAAACCTGCCACAGTCTTTTACATGTGACATATGTCTAGAACCTATGTACCAAAATGGCACAGTGCCACGATTAGCAAGGAATATTGTGGTTAGCAGGAAACAAAAAGCATGCCTTCTAATAATTCTCAGCAGTTCTAATGCTCCTAGCATGAATGGTTTTCATTTTGCTTCATGTAGGGAGGCAAACATATTTCCCAGATGTTGTCCTATATTCAAAAATTGCCTTCGAAATCTTTGGATAAATTACAGCTACACTTCAAAGAAGTCTGTTACAATTACCTCTCAGACTTTGTCATTTTGCAATAAAACCAAAAGGAAAAACTATTGAAAGGTATTGATAAGTATTAGGTAACGCAAAATGAAGTTATATTCAAACATTTGAAATGTATTTGAAGGCCCAGCTTTCTGCAGCAATGCATTCAATAACCCCCGAGGCCATTTGTTCAGCTAATGTGAATCAATGTAGCTTCACTGGCAGCACTACAGCCACGCCAGTTTACACGTTTAGGATCTGTCCATTCCAATGTGACCATGCCTGTGCTGCTGTGTCTAATTTTTTCCAGTCCACTTGCCACATACATCTACATAAATATACTTATATATGTATACGTGTATGTATGTCTGCATGTATGTATTTCTTGCTCCCTAAACATTGCTCTGCTGACCATGTGTGGATGAGGGAGGCAGAGGCAAGGGCATGGCATGAGGACTCAGTCCTGTACAATTTTCTTAAACAAAACTGCTTGTTTGAAATTCCTAAAACTTTTCCTGAGGAAGGATTGCAGAGATCAGTCTAAAGCATTCCTGAGGGTTGCTGTATTTACAGCTCTAGAGGGCTTCACCCAGCATATGCAGCAGGGTCCTGGACAGAGACCTCCTGTTGTCCTTCCACTTTGCCCCTGCAGCCTGCACTGCAAAGATCACTTGTAGCAGGGAAAGTGCTACAGGCATCTGCAGCTTTTGTGCTCCTGCTGGAGCCAGTGAATGGAAGATGACATGGGAGCTGCTTGCTGAGATGAGCCCTTCTACTCACCCAGATGGGGACATGTTTCCCTCTGGTCCCCATGCAGCTCTCTGGGAGCAGCAGTCTGCACTGGGGATAGTCCAGCCTTGCCTTGAGATCAGCTGAGGGATGAATGGACCCTGTTTCCAGCTGCTGAAGCCCTGACTGCTCCTTGGGCTAATCAGATTAAGCTAAGAGTATAATCTCATTCATTCTTTAAAAAATTAAAAACTGTCTTTTTTTAACTTGCAGTACTTTTGCTTCCCTTTCATTGACTTAAATGAAAGTCTTTTTGAGTCTCTTTATAAAAGCCTTGAGTGCTTGAGGATAAAATTTGCAAAGAATGCTTTGAAAATAAGTCTTAAATTCCAAGTTGCTTGCTTTCTAAATTTTTACTCAGCATGAATAACCTACAGTTTTTCAGAGTTTATAGAGTGCTAAAAGCACTGAAAAGATTTTAAAACAAGAGGAGTGGAATTCACCAGTTTAGCCTAACTTATTTTTGACTGGCTGAAAAGAAGCTTTCCTGGCAAACTAATTAGAAAAGAACAAAGGTGTGCACTACTAACCTCTGGCTTACCTCTTGACACTGAGCTCCAGAGATCCTAAGGATCACACTGTTTCACAGCCAGGTAAACAGGATTGTTTATGGCCATGTTTTCAGCAGGCACACAAACCACAAATGACAGCAGCATTCCCTTACCTGCTGCACAGTCTGGCCCTGTGTAGGGCCGGTAGCAGTCGCAGCGGTAGCTCAGCCACAGGTTGATGCAGCGCCCCCGGTTCTGGCACGAGTGGGAGCCACACCAGTCCTTTTTAGCACATCCTGTCCTGACATTTAAAGATGATCCAGATGATACATTCTCTGGAGTAATAACATTCAAGTCTATTTCAATATCCTGAAGACAGCCTACAAATGAAGGTGCAGAATGTGTATTAAAGGTGTTCTGTAGAGAGTTGCTGTTCCCCAGTGGTAAGCCGCCCAAAAACGTGCTCTGAAATGCAAACATCACCGTCTCGTTATCTATCTTAGCAGATGTTTTATTGAGACAGGATTCTACACAAGAGCTGTCAAGCAAATTAAGAACAACAGCTCTTGCCAAGGTTACCTCCACTGAATGCCATTCTCCATCACTGACATTATGTGGAATATGCAAAAGAGCTTGTGGCTGATCGTTGACTTGCACAGATAAGTGTAAGTAGCCATTCAGTAATTCCAGCTTTGCAAAGGTGTTTTTCTCCCCTCGGTGAAACAGTAAAGCTGTGGGTTGCACTGTTTGAAATCTCAGGTTTATATTATAGAAAAAATCCTTTTTATGGGTCTGGGGATTCTTCAACAAAAGGAAACTGTTTCCTTGAAAAGAAAATGTGGTTGCAGTTTCACAGTGTATTCCAGTATACCCAGGTGAACATATGCAGCTGAATCCGTGTTGGCCATTTTTTAAATGTGGGACACATATTCCATTGTTTTGGCATTGATGATCAGTGCAGCCATGTAGAACTTCTGTACAGTTCCAGCCGCCATAAAAAATCCCTTCTCTGTCTGCAGGTGGGCAATGGCAAGTGTAATTTCCAGGAAAATTCTCACAGATCCCACCATTTTGGCAAGGGTTTGTGTAACATTCGTTGACGTCTTCATCACAGTGAGTACCTGAAGGATAAACAAAGAATTAGGCATTCTTCTTTGAATAACTGGAGCCCAAAATAACACTTCAAAAATGTATTTTATTAAATTATCTTTTATTAGAGGGGAACGCCTTGATAAATAGATGATGGACAAGTTAAAAAAAAATACAGAAAGTCCATTCAATTGTCATGGTTTCCTTGTGTAAAGTACTATGTAAACACCTACGTGAAAACCATATTTTGGAGAAAAGAACCAAACAATGGACAGTTTTGATATGAATAATGTGATGAAATTAAGATACACATCATCAGATGAGATCAAGAAATTGTTTCCCGCATATCCTGTGGTAGAAATTTAGAATGCTTTGTAAGGAACTGAATTGCTTATCACACACAAAAACCCCAATAGCTGTTGCTTCATTCCTATCCATACTATAGTATGGGGATGAAGTGGAGTATGATCTGCTGGTCATTCCCTCTTTTTCATGTTCATTCAAACTGTATAAGAACTACAGACTATTATTCCTGGTCCCATATGAAGCATCTTGAAGCAACACTCTTCAAGTGAGAGCCACAGGACTTACAAGTGATATTTGACATGGTGGGTCAGACTGACAAGTGGGTGAACAAGCCTGCAAAACATGTAATCCAAAAAGTAAGTACTACAGGGGGACATTTTTACCTCTCCTCTATACAAAATATAAAGCAAAAAAAAAGGTGAAAGGAATTTTCTCTCAAACATCTCAGAGTTTGATTGGTGATGAGAGCACTTCTGCAGGAGATTGTCAATACGGTCTCATATTTCCTCTTCTCCCATATAATGCTTGGCTTCTGATATATCTGGTAAAATGAGAACTCCTCATCTCAACTCCATTGTGATTGCATAGATGTGGTCTAAGTGGGTCTGCTGGATCACACTTCACAAAGAAAAACAAATCTGTTCCTCTTGTAAAACTAATCTGTTTATCCCTCTGCACTGTTGTTCATCTATAAAGCAGTAATTACAGTAACTTCTCCCTTGAGCAATCAAGTGACCGATATGCATGCAGTGGATCAGGGAAAATCTGTTTCTCATATCCCTTGGAAGCAGTCAAAATATCCAAATACTCTTTTGATAATTCATGCTAAGTGCAACTCTTAACATTTCCACTTCCCTTCATAGTTACCTGAGAGAAAAATGAGAAACACCTTGCAGTTAGTTTTCAAACTAGTACCACCAGCACAAATTAAATAGATAACATTTCATCCATCCCCACAGCAAAACTGCTGCCTATAAATCAAGTCATGAAATGTTCTGAGGCCCAGTGGCAGCTAGCAGGCACCACACCTAGCTTTATATACAAATTCACATCAGGCTTTATTTCTGTAACAAAACACAGCCGCTCTTCATGGAAAATTACAAAGCAGTGTTCAGCCACAATGAGTTGCTTCAATTAGCAGTAGATAAGTGTAGTTACTCAGCCTAATTCCTTGCCTATCCACTTTAGTCTATCACAGTTGTAACTGGACCCATCTTAGAGTGGTAAGTACAGGAGAACCAGGAGGGAACAGAGAATTGGGAGAGATTTGTTTAAAAGATTAGCCAGAGCAAAGTGATCATAGCGGGTACACAAAAGACTCTGCAGCGATCCAACTCAATCAGTTCTCAATTAAAGCATAAACTGACTTTCCCCTTGAAGCTTTAGGCTACTGAGCACAGCTAGTGCCATCTCCCTGGCCTGGCAGTGGGATTTTACTGCGGCAATTTCTCTGTTTTCCAGCCAGGCTCATCTTATTCCAATGAGAAGTGTCTGTGTATACCTTAATGTGCAGTGGCATCTGGCAGAAATGCAACTCATTGGGGCTGACTTTCTCCAAGTGAAGTGCAGTTCCCAAACCGTTCCTGATTGGGAGCCAGAGCCATGTGTGCTTTTTCCAGCTTGTGGCAATTTCAGTGTTAGCAACTTGTTCTACTTTTGTTATTCCTGTATATGAAAAGTAAAGTTACTGTGAGCTGTTTCCTGTTTTGGTCAATGTTTATTATGTCTCCTGCCTGATACTGCTCCCTTCCCTGCTCTGACATCAGGAACAATGTGTCCTCGGGTCTTTTATACAACTCAGTGATGGCTGTAGAAATGCAGGTGTCTTTGGGCTTTTTGTGTCAAAGATAAAAATTAGTCCAGCCCACAAGCAGTTGGATCAGGTTGTGCTTAGCCTTGTCACAGAGCTTCAGAGTGGACAGATTGTGCTTAAGGATTTAGAAACTGGGAGTCCCTGTGAAACCTTTCATTAAAAAATCAGCATTGTGAACGGCTAGGTCCGTAGTTGTTGCATTGCCAGTAATGTGTAGTGACTCTCTCTGTGTTACTTTATTATCTCACAGCACCTGCCAGACAATTCCCTTTGCCTTGTAACTCGTGGTCCAAGTCATGCTTTGCAATAGTGGCTTGCCTGTGGAAAGGATGATACAGATGCATTTACCTTTACAATAATCTTTAGTGTCTATGTTGTTCTCTACTTCATAAAACATAAAATTAGCAAAATCATTGAATAAGACTGCTAAAATTTTTTTGGAAATCATATATATTTATTTAAATTTAGATAAGAAATTTGATAAAATAAATCATTGGTGTCCAACAATAAGAAATAAAAAGAGTTTTATGAGGAGGTACCCATATTATGATTAGTGGGTTCTTTGCCTATATAAAATTAACAGTATCAGTTATTAAATATAAAGTGACTCTTACAGAGCCACTTAAATACATAGATTTCATAGTCATTTCAGTGTCTCAATATAATGCTTATTTTTTAAGTAATATTAAAAATACATTGCAAAATAATTATTTTATCAGGTTATACACACGTGTATGCACTTACTTATATAAGCCTACTATTTCATTTTAAGATTAGCACAAACACAGATATAGGTCACAGCAAAAGACAAATACTAAGCCACATTTTCATATCAAGACTGGATAAATCAGCTGTTCTTGTAAGTGGTGTTGATACTGCTTGTTATCTGCTGATTGCTATCCAAGCAAAGACCACTGTCAGTCAAGATAAAAGCACTCTAGATAAAAGGATTAGTCAATATTTATAGAACTGTATAAGCAGTTCAAATAGCTCAGGTTAGAGATGTTAGCATGTAAAAAGAGTATTCTTAAAAGATGTAAGACATACCAAAACAAGTGCAAAGGCTACCATTTTTTTCCAGTGATTACATGCATGAGCTCAGCTAAGCATACTTGTGTTTTCAAGGGAAAAAGTAAAGTAGAATCATACAGCATTTTCTCTTCTAAATATATTGACATAAAATTGACTGACATAAAATTTCAGATAATGTGAATATTTTTAAAGATGATTACTTTTCTCACCTGTGCAGTTTTTTTTCAAAACAGAGATGAAACAGTTCCTTTGACTCAGTTTGATCATCACTCATCTGTCTCCTTTTTTCACTCACACATTATTACTATATGGTGGCTATTTTCTATTAACCTCTGAATTAAACTCTCAAATTTTGCAGCAAAGGTTTCCTGCAGAAGCAGGATGACAAAAGCAATTATTCAAGCATATTTCTGCTGAAGGCCATTGATTTTAATTTTGTCTGAACAATTTTAAAAGTATGACACTTTTGATACACACCTTTGCTTAGAAATCTACTTAATTTTGCCTTCCCAGTCCCCTGACACTAAATAAATATCAAGAAATTCAAACAAGCAATTGAGATAGTTGCTACACATTCAATACAGTCTAAATGCACATTCAAATTCACAAAAAGAAAATATTTACCTGTAAACATTGTCATTAAAATGATGTAAACTTGTATCCTAGTTGCAACCATCTTTTTCCACAGGAAAATTTCCAAACAAAAAAGATTGTTTAGCACTTAAGCAGTCAACAGAATAAATTTCTGTAAATTCACAACAGTTCTTAGTATGAAGGCTTCTTTTCCAGGATTAACTTGCTCCACTTCTGTACCTGCTGATGTAGTCTGATGGTGTATTTTGCCCAAGCCAGATCAACAAGGCTTAAAGTAAGACCCATTAAACTGCTTACACAATAGATATGTATCCTATTTAAATTCTTTTTTCTTCAAGTTTGTGCTCACACTGAACATTGTATTTCAAAGAAATGCATATTATTAGGATCCATTAAAAAATGATTGGTCACTTTTTTTTTGTTTTGCAAGGTGTCGTTTTTTAAGACTTTTTTCCTTTCAAGAGGATTGGTTAATCCAGATAAACTCTGTCATGGTCACTGTCATTCTGAGAAACTGTACATCTCAATAAGCAGATAGAAAGGATCTAAAATTTGATCCCATTTCTTTATTTACAAAGTAATTTTTTTCCATTTGCTCTCTCTACTTAATGAAATTCTGTGTCTCTAGATTTTTGAGTGCGATAAGGACACATAAAAAATTATTTACTATAACATTTTTTTCTTCAGCTCTTGAGCAACACATTTTGATTTAGACCAAATTTAATGAGGGGAAAATAAAGTTAAGGATATTTAACTATTTATTTCTGTTATAATTTTAGCAGCAGACATTATTTTTGTTACTTACATTTATCAGTTTATTCTTCTCCCTCAACTCATTTATTCACTAACTAGGAAATTCGTGACCTTGTGTCACATTTTGGTTTAGATTCACCAAAAAGACTCATACACAGGACACAATTTTGGAATAATTTTAATCTACAGTTCACAATTTCTTTCATGGAAATGCTCATAAAACTGCTGCTTTTTCCAGGCCCTGACACAGGCATCAAGTGAGTTTTCCTATAATACATTTAAATACTAAAGGGTAAAAATTTCACCCAGACTCTTGGAAAAGTGAGTAAGGTAGGTTTAAACAAAATAAAGTTCATTTTGGTAAATTAGTGTGAATGCACTTGATTAGTAGTGCTTATCAGACTTAGTAGTGCTTATCAGTGCTCATACCATGCTGCAGTTTGAGGTTTCACGTGCACTTTATTTTGAATATTGCAAGAAGTTGAAGGTTCTCAGTAGTGTGACTATGACCACAGGGCTCGGAGGGAAGGTTATGAGCAGACAAAGAATCAATAGGTGGGGACAGACACCTACTCTTACAGCTCAGGGACAACATGGGGCTGGTGGCACACTGAGACAGGGGAGCTTCAGAGCAGGATATTCAGCAAATGGCCCAAAGCTGTGCCAGAACCACCGGTGGGATTTTGAACAAATTTTCAGGAGCAGAGACTCTAATTGCAGTCAGAGATTGTGTTTAATAACATTTTCATATACAAACCAAGGAAAAAATTCCTTGTGAAACCACCATAAAGCAGGTATAAAATTGTGTAATCCTGCCCAGAAAGTAATTGTCAGAGGTTCCCTGTCAAACTGGGATTTGATTATGGTTTGGGATTGTCCTGGCTTTGCTCTGGTTGGTGTTTTCATAAAAGATGTGGATGTTGGCTCAGAAAGCTTGCCTAGTAAATTGTCTGATAAAGCAGGGTTAAGTGAAACTTTTGATTTGTTTACAGATAAAATGACCTTTATAGGTAAACATAAGAAACTGGAGAAATGGTCTGAAAAAGATTGTATTCAATTCTGGAACAGCTCACTCTGTTTCTATAGTCTGAGGCCAGAATAACCAGCAATCAGGTGGAACAATAGTTTCAGCGTAAAATGCTTCAGTTTCACTGAGTCCACTTTTAGTTCTGCACTGCAAGGAGGATTTGGATCAATTAGGAAGAACTCCAGGAAAGCAATGAGAATGACCACAGGTAGGTCGAGAAAAAAATGGCTTATGAGAAAGGGCTAAAAATGTAGGGCTGTTCAGTCAAAAGACAAGCAAAGGAAATGGAGCATGGTAAGAGTTTTCCAGTAAGAAGAGAGCACCCTGTTCCAAGACCACAGTAAACAGGTGAAAAAGTCACAGGTTTGGCCTGCACAAGGAACATTCAGGTCACATTCTAAGAAAATATTTCTAATTATAATAATTGACAAAGACTTTGCATATTATGCCCAGTGGGAGCCATAAACTCTATCGTGGATCTTTAAATATTGGTTAGAGATAAAAATGCACTAAGACACAAGCCAGCAGATGCTCTCCTAGACCCACAGACAGCCCAAATGACACCTGCATGTCTCTCCCTTCCAAGTCAATTTTTTCCATGGTTTTATGCCTCCCAGTTATGAAATAATTCCCAGCAATTGAGCTGTAGGTGTGTCAAACTATACTTGCACATACAGGTATCTCTATACATACAGGTATCAAATGTAAACAGGAGTAAACCTTGGAGAAACTCATATTGTAGCATCCCCTTTAGAATATACTTTATGGAAGACAAAGAGTTTGCAATAGACTTCTTCCACCTGTATTTTAGGTTTTTGGAAATGTCTGTTATAAAATCCTACCCCAGGTGCAAACAAGTCTCTCTTCAAGGGACTCATTAATCCTAAGGCAAACAGAAAGATCTGGCAGAGCACATACTCTTCAGGGCCCCAGGTTTTAGCAGACAATCATGAGAATTCTAACTTTGCCACATCTGTGTAGATAATTGCAAAGAGAGAATTACTTTTTGCTGGAAGGAGGAAATGCACGTTCGCGAGTGAGTAAGTGCAAGGAAATAAATTTGCCATTTCTATGTCATTATAATTACAGCCCATGCTTGTAGGTATAAATCAGTCTGCAGGTCAGGAAGGAAGTTTTACTCTTATGTACATCAGTGTAGAGCAAGTGAAGGGTATTTAAATTAATTTTTTTTCATCTATTTTTCATCAGTAAAGAACTGGCTTATATTTGATACTGAACTTAATGTGACCAGTGCTCTGATCCTGCATGGCAATTTCTGTTGCTCTTCTGGTAGGAAAAGCTTGTGCAAAATGAAGGACAGAACACAGAGCAGAGCTGGAGCAAATGGAAAACAGGATTCCTTAAAAGAGTAGGATAATAAGTATTTGTTAGCATTGGGCTATTTTGCACATGATGCCTTTCACACAGAACTCTAATTTCATAAAGTCATTAGACCTTGCTAGTTATTCCTTGACTGCAGACAAATTCATTATTCTGCTAGTTTTGCTCCTGCTATTTGAAATGTATGTGTAAAGTTAATACTGGCTAGGAAAAAAATTAAAATAGAAACAGAGTTGAGTGGCTTGGCTTAATCATTAAATATGTCACTCTAGCTAAGGGATATGGAATTCATAATGTGCTACATTCAGAATGGCATGCTGTAATTCAGTCTTTTTAAATGTTACTGGGCCAAAGCTTCATAGACTAGTTTGAATTTTCAGTAAAAATGTTTTTTTTTAAAGTAGTAAAAACCCCCAATCCCTTAATCTCTTCAATCAATAAAGGTTTTCTGAGAGCAAAAGTACTTGGAAATGTTTTTCCACTTGTTTCACATGTTTTGGCACACCTAAAATAGTTTTCATTTGAAAAGAAAAAAAAAGAGAAGAAGAAAATCATATACATGCTGTAGGTGATTAGTTGTTTAGTGAGATTTGGTGTGTTTATTTTATTTTAGAAATATTGGAACCAGCCATCCGGGCTGAGCTTGGCTGCAGCTCCTGGGTGGATGAGGCAGCCCTGTGACAGGAGGGCCCTGGGCACAGCCACAAGCGTGGCATGGCCAGGGGTCAGGGGACACTGCCTGGCAAGGGCCAGGGCCAGGTCCTGCAATGGCAGCACAGCCAGGCTGCTGCTTGTAGCCTACACCTCCAGCTGCTATTTTCATTTGCACAGCCAGCCATGTGGATCCAGTTGTGAGATTAGGGTCTAAATCTGGAGTAAAGAAAAACTTGAAGAAATATGTCCCTGAGTGACACTCATTTTGACTGATGGAGGCAAAGAAGAAAATCAAATAGTGGCAGCCCAGTTTTCCCAGGCAGCCTCCTTCTGGAGTGGGTTTTCTGGCTGCACATACATGTTGTAGCTCTGGCCATGCTGATGGTGTGAGATAGGAAGGGGAGAGAAGAGGAGGGAGAGCATAACTACAGGGTGTGACAGGTAAAGTAGAGAAAGGTGATGGAAAAAAGAGTAGGTAAGATTTTGGAGACTAAAGAGATGAAATAGTGAAAGATGTAACTGGGCAAAAGGAAATAAAAATATGGGAATCAATAGTACCCCTGAAGATACTTGTGTTGGAGTTTGAGACAGAATTCGTGTCAGATATGTGAGCATTTAGGGGTAGTAAAAGAACTGGCCATCAATCTATACAGGATGTGTGAGGGATCATTAATCCTAACAAAGACTACAGATCATAGATAAGGTCTACACAGATATCTGGGCTAAAAGTCAGAGTGAGAAAAGGAGTCCATGGGAGCAATACCAGAGACAAAAAATTTAGACAATAACACATGTAGATTTTTTTTAAAATCAAACAGCCATGTGCATTGGAGCAGAGAAGTCAATTCACAGAGAATTAGGAGAGAATCATAGAAAAATTTACATTGAAAGGGACCTTCAAAGGTCCAGTGACTCAAAGGGTCAGGACACCATCCAGAGAAGAAATTTTAATAGCAGATTTCAGAGAATCTGTTATTTTATACCTGATTCTGGACCAGATATTTAGAAGCCAAATAAAGATATTTCATGTTCTGCTTTCCAGGATAGGGTTTTTTTGGTGGCTACTGTGCTGTCTAGTGTGAAACAGCTTCTGCCCTGGAAATGGAGCTCTGGAAAATTTCAGTCATTTGCAGGATTTTCTCATTTTGTTATAACTACTGTGAATCTCCACAACATGTAAACTGTGTTTATATAACTTCATTGTCAGTCCTCATTGAAACAAACTGAAATAACCAGAAGGCAAGAAAATTATAATTTTACTAGGGTCTATAAAGTTTAATTGATAATAGAGATGTTAATAGAAAAATGGAGAATAGAAAAATGTAAAATATGAATGGGTGAGTGCACATAACACGTTTATGCTGTGTGTATTTTAAGCTGTGCACAGCATAGCTGTATAAAGAGCATGGCTATGCTGTGTATAATCACATTTCTCTATTCCTACAGTATATATATTTATATTATTTATTATCACTTTAAGTATAGAAAAAAGATTCAAGCTTTTTATGCTGAGTTATCCACTTTTTACTATTTTTATGTGTGTTTTCTTTCCTGGTAAGCTGTAACTTGCACTAGAGCAGATATTGATGCAGAAGAAATGAGATTTTGGGCTGTGGTCTTTCAGTCCTATTCTGTGTCAGTGGGAAGGGCAGAGGATCATATCTCTTTTCACTTCAGCAGCAGTGGTCATTCCCCTCATTCCTTGCAGTGTTAGTCCTTTTTTAGTGTGAAAACTCATCTAAAAGGTAGCTTCGTTCGTCTAAAGCTTCATATGCTTAACTCCTGAGAATTAAGGGGCTGGGAAGACTGAGACCCAAACTAGCTTCATTTTTGCCTGGTCACATAGCAATCCCAATGGCAGTAAGACAGCATGGACCTCAGACAGGATTTTGTGTGCTTGCCATGGAATCCTGGCTGCCTGATCGGGAATTTCCTGGAGCATATTAGGGGTATGAGATTTAGCTAGATCAGATCTAGATTTTATGTCTTTATGTGTTACAGTTAACTTCTGTAGCTGCCCAGTCTTTTTCACAGTACAGTATTTAAATAGTTTTCTTTATTTGGTACTACAGGCAGTGATTTACCTCACACAGTGATGTTCTAGCCTGACAAAGGAGGTCTAATAACATTTTCTGAACCTTTTTTGTTAAGAAAAAATAGCATCCATATACAATACAACCATGATTGTATTGATCATTATAATTCTCTATATTAGTGTCATGTTAGCACAGCCAGACTCGAAGAATTATAGCAGTGGGAGAGCAATCTGAATCGGATACACCAATTCTACTTCTAGCAGTTAATTATCAGCATAAATTAGCTGTCTATACCAGGTTTTTTTCTTCTTTCCAAGACTGTTTATTGAAAGTGCAAAGCTTGTTGTCAGCCAGGGAAAGAAAGTGTTTTCCTTAATCTGGTTGTCCTTACACAATCAACAGAAGTCCTTTTCTAATTCAAATATTTTTAAAGAGATCAGCATCCAGGTCATCAGTAAAAGGCTAGCTTAAGTTCTTTGAAATTCTTGTACCTGAAAAAATCGGTCCAGGCACCTACACAGAAGCAGGTTGTGCCTTACTAGAGTTACCTCTGAGTTTTCTTCAAACAGAGCCAAGGAACAGACATAAAAACACTGGGCTTTATCACTTGTTCCTCTTATTAGCAAACACTGTATAATTAAGAGCTAGATGCTACAGGGAACAATTAATGTAAGAGCTTTCATGTAGTATATCACATAAAATTAGTTTTGGTGCTCACTTTAGCAGCTTATTTTTATTACTCAAAATCCCAACATATTCTTTATGCCCTTGAGAAGACATTAGACCTGGGACTCATCAGTGCTAATTAATTGCCAGCAAACTACAAAACTCCTGAGTCCAATCCAATAAAAGCATTAAATTGATTATTTTATTTATTAACAATTAAAATAGGAACTGTGTATCTATATATATATTTGTATGTATGTATGTATATATGTGTATACATAATTAGAAAGAGTTCTTTATGCACCTGAGAGTTTGTGCTGTCATTCAGAGGGACCTTAGCAGGCTGGGGAAATAGGTAATCTTCAGAAAGTGCATGAAATTCTGCAAAGAGATTCTCCTTCCAAGTCCTGCACCTGGGGAAAACAAAGCCCATCCAGCAGAATAAGCTAGGCCAGCTGGCTGGAAAGCAGCTCTGCCATGCTCTGAGCAAGCTGGGTATGAGGCAGACATGGACCCTGGCAGCAAAGAGTACCAACAGACTCCTGAGCTGTGTTGGGAATTGTGTTGTCACCAGGTCAAGTGAGGTGACTCTTCACCTCTGCTCAGCATCAGGGAGACCACACCAAGCCCAGCTCTGCTCTTCCCCAGGTACAGTAAAAAATGAACAGTGATACTGGAGCAGGTCCTGAAGCCCTGAAAGGGTTTAGGAATTGGAAAATCTGTCATGAGGAGAGACTGAGAGAACTGTGGCTGCTCAGAAGTTGAAATGAAAGCCAGTTTTAAGGCAGGAGATAGCCTTCAATTAAAATATAGTATATAAACTTCACCCCAATTCACCTGTTCCTTCCCTTTAAAGAACTGTGTATTGCCTGACTTTGTGAATGTGGTTGCTGTCATGGATGGAATTCTTCTCAAGACATGGTCACATAAGTGTGACTCTCAACTGTACAGATGTCCTGCTTTCAATTTCAAAATTATGTATCTTGTAAAAGAACTTTTTTAACAGCCACATGTGGGAAATCTGGCACTTAGTTGTATTGCAGAAGTTAAGAATATTTGGGTTCCTTACTCTATTCCCCCTGTACACAGACTTGGCAATATTAATCCAAGGAAGGTTTAGAAGATTATGTGTACATGACAGCCCTGAGGATTTCCATCATTGTGATTTTCCTTCAGACTCTTTTTTTGAAGAGTGTAATAACCTAAGACAGCTAAGCTTTATTCTCTGAGGAGCCTGAGATTGCTTCTGTTTAATGGATCAGACAGTTTGTGATACATCAGTTCTAGACTTACCCATGACAACCTGGGGTACCTCTTCAATATTTCCAATCTGTGCTGACCTGTGTGATCAAAAGGTCATGTCCTGAAGTCATATCCAGAAACAAAACACTCACTCCTACCACAGGCCAGACTATTAATGCAACCCACTTAATTTACATCAACTTGGAACTTGACATTCAATTTCTCAGTCGAGAAGCAATTATTTTTAAAGGAACATGCCAACAATTTTGCTTGGCTTAGAATGGTGAAAGTTCAAAAGGGTAAAAAACATTTCATACCATAAATAAAGAATTGATTATACTTGAAAACAAAGTTTGTAATTACTACTGACATTTCTGAGCCTAGATGAGGTGCCTTAAAAACTGAGTGCTTTAAAAACTGACATAATTCCTGCCGCTGGCATTATGGGAACCTTATGTAAGGGTCTGAAATAGTCTTGTGCTGATATTTTAAGTACAAAGAGGAAAACATGAACATTTTGCACAATTCCTTGGTCAAACACTTATTTTTTGTCAAGAAAGGGTGAAAAATTCTTTGTGGGTGCCTCCCTTCAGCCCAATAATCTGTCAGCAGGACTACTGGCATAATTAGTAAAATTCTTAATTTGTTGTTCTTCTTGTGTGAAAGCCAAGCCTACAATGTGCTAAGAAATTTTAACTAGGAATAGCCCTGTCTGGGTCATCAAATTACTCTTTTCTACTGGACTAGCAAAAATGAAAGTTAGGTACCTTTTTAACTAGTAAGGCTTTCTATAAGCAGAGCAATAAAGTCCTCTGAATTAGCTGTTATGTATGTGTATACACATGTGTGTATTTCTTTGTGTATTACCACATATTTGTGAGAACACACATTTATTCTACAGGCACACGGTTCAGGATTACCAGCCCATGTGCTTGTTCTGACTGAACTCCACCAGCTTTTCCCATGCCACTGATGAGTTCCTCTGTTATGCAGGGAAAGAGAAGTAATGTATTTTAAATATTTGGCTGTATAATTTAGTGTATTTTCAATAAATTGGATTTTCATGGGGTTCATAACTGTGACATTATTAAGTCTGGTTTTGAAATCATCTGTTGAACAAAACACTGAATTATTAAATCAGGTCATTTTGTTTATCACTTGAAATTTGACCTTAAATATGCCATAAATTAAAAAGTAATGAGAATGTAAAATATATTAGTCCTGTAGCACAGGTCTTCTCTTTACTGTCGACTTGTCATGCACTTTCTCCAAAGATGGATGTGTAGATTTAAAGCTCCTTTCTGTTTGGGCAGAAGTTGTGCATCTGCTAAACTCTGCAATTTGACTGTAAGTGAACCAGAACAATACAGTCTTACACAAAGCAGTGCTAAAAAGCATATGCTGTGAAGTAACTCCTGAGATGGACAATCCAATTCTGAAGGAGACAAGCGAAGTTCTGCTGTCAGTTTGGTGTGTGCAGCACCTTTGATGTCACCCACGTTTGTGCATTGTTATCACTCAGACCACACCTTAAACTCAGCTCTCATTAGAGGTAGCCTGTGCCATCAGATATGTAACGCTGCTGGGGTGGGAAAAACAAGAAAGAAATGAAAGGGCCAGAGAGATCCTTGAATAGAGAAAGACAGAACCGAGCGAGTTCATAAGCTCAGGCAAGAGGTGGCAAAACTGGATTGTAGAGAGGCTGTGAGTTATGCCAATTAAAAAGGCTAGGAAAGATTTATCCAGAGATTGAAGAAAGAAATCAAGAAGGTAAGTAGTCAGTGCTTGAAGAATGCCCCAGGAGGAAAATTCTTACTGGATAGACTAGATTTAATGAGTAGTCAATCATATGATGGAATGACCCATCAAGAATGAGTGTCTGGAAAATAACAGGTGCTTAAAAACCATTATTCCTGATGCCAAACAACATCCAACTGCCTTTTTTATGTTTTATTCTTTTTTATTTAAGCATTTTCTGCTGGGTAATGGATACACTAATTCATTAAATCTAAAGACATTATCTGTCTGTGTGTTACAAGATCTGGGAGCTTATGGATTAAAAGCCATTCCTCCCCTCCTCCCTTCCTTCAAGGAAAAAGCTTTTCATGCTAAAAAGTGTTTATGTGCAACACTGTTTAACACAGAGAGATGTGCCAGATTCAAAATATCCACTGCTTCCAGGCTCTGTCAATCACACTGGACTAAATTATACAACTTAACATATCAGTGCAACTAGAGAAAATAGATCATAGTACTGATGAGTCAGCTGTCACATTTTAAAGCATAAAACTCTATATGTATTCTGAAAATAATAATGGTAGATGCTTCCTAATGTTTGAATATCATATTTCTCTAACTAAAATAAAAAAACAAAACCAGAAACATCTGACCTTTGTGCACTTCTTTGATGCTGAATAATGCAGAAATGATGACTGACATGTCTTTGCATTCATAGTTGCAGCTTGCAACAAGGAGAGAGATTGTAATATATATTTGTCATAAAAAAATACACGTAGGTATATCTGGGCTCTAAATATCAGTCCCAGTACTTCAAACTAAGTTTGGGAGCTAACTCTGTAAAGAGCTGTCACGAAAAGCTCAAGAGTTCCTAATGATGATGTTTCAGCTTTTACAAAATTTTAACAGAGAGCAACATTACCATTAAAAATACTTTTCTGTCAAAAAATTCCCTTGTACAATTGGAATAACAGGGAAAAGCTGAAATTTTCAATAAAGCCAAATTTTATTTCACTAAAAGGAGTCCTCTGCATAGTCAGCACCCATGTTAGGTGCATATTTTTTTTCTAGGATCTGAAACTATTTCAGTTTCTACTTGGAGCACATTAATTGTGGTAAGTGGATCTGATAATGATGTACAAACACATCCTTCCTGGGTTGTGAGATTCCACTCTTCAATAAAGTAATGTCATTCATTATGATCCTACTGGACCTTATTCTATTTTTCTGAAGTGTGGATAATATAAAAATATTCAGATTCTAGTGAGGTGAAACTCAAGCTGATACTGTAATCACAGAAACGTTTTCAGGGTTTATTAATAACACTTAGGGACATATGCTACTCTTTTCTGAAGTGTCTTCCACTAAATCAGGATTCTTTAACCAGTGGTAAACACTAGTAACCATTACAAGTAGAGTCAATGCCTTCAAGCAATCACTCTCACAGTCTGCTGCCATGCAGGGGGCAAGTTAAGTCATAAAAAGATTAATTTTTGAAAAAAGCTATTAGGCTTTCATAAAGTGTCTCAAGATATGGGCTGTTAAGGAAAGAGCTGTCATAAAAAGCACAAGTCAGTCTTAGTTTCTGCGGTGATTTATATGGTGAAAGAATGTAAATATTACACTTTCTTTTACTAAATGGTATTTCTTAGATTTGTTCAAGAGGAACACTACCTGCAGTAGAAATTAAATTGAAATATCCCACTAGTTCTGTAATGGTAACTGATAAAGGAATGGCAGATTCATAAATTCTTCCAGCTACAACCCAGTTTCAGTGCTGCCCACAACATTCTGAGGTATTGCTGCCCTTGAATGGCATACAGAGTGTGTGAATTGTGAGCTCAGCCTCGGCTTCTCTTCTGGGGAGCTATCCAGAAAGAGTAATCACACTGAACTAACAGTGCACTTGGTCTGGGAGCTAATCATTAGTGCTTATTGCAGAGGAAACATTCTGATTGTGAACAAAGAGACAAGCATGAAACCAGGGAGCATGCCTCATTCTTGGGTCCTGAAAGCATTTGCTTTCAGGAATAGACCACAGACCAGTCATAAAGCACACACTCTGTCTTTCTAAGAGAATATTCTGATCATTTCCAAAAATTATGAAAAGAAGGAGAGAAGGAAAAACTCAGGAGCAGAAATATAGGAGGAGCCAACTGAGAAGGAATCAGTTCTGATGACAATGCAAACATCTACTTACCAGGATGCTACTGACTGAAGAAATCTTAAAATAGTATTAGTGGGGAGGATCATTAAAAGCTTGTTGCTCTTTCAAGATCAGAGACTTTAGCAGAGCTGGAAAAGGACTTTAAAATGGTAATTGTCTGTTTGGTGTAGGGTTTTTACTGGCAGTAGGTGCCTGGCAGGCCCTGAGGGCATCCTGTGTTGGTCTAGCCCATGCCTAAGCTGGCCATGGAATGCTGGAGCTGCTGGAGACTGGCTGGGAGCAGGGACAGGAGCTTCTCCTCCTCCTTCCCCCTGTGCTTTTGAACACAGGGACCCATGGAGATCACAGGGGCTGGGACAGAGATAGGGCAGCGCTGTAGAAATCTCTCTAGGAATGCAGTAACTTTGCCATGCTCAGAAAACAGCCACATTCTTCATGTTGTACTGCACATCTGCCCAACATGACTGAATTGATTTTATAAGGGTTTCACAGCAGTCCAAAAGGGATCCTATACTGACTGTGAATGGAGTGTGGCCAGTGAAAAAGTGTGCTTGCATGCCAATTACAGCCTCTCTGTGGTTCCAGAGGGGTAAGAAGTCCAGAGAGCGAGAGAGAGATCTCAAGCCCTAATTCTATTTCTCAGCAATTCATGTATGTAGTATACACAACGTACTTGGAATTTTCCTTAAACCAGATTTTGATGGATATTTCACACTATCAACATTTCCTTTCTTGAAACTTTGCTTGTATGGGATTAATAATTAGGCAACAGTACCCTGGACCTGTTAATTTTGAGCGCCTGTCTTGCCTATGGGAGAAGCCTGCGTCCCACTGAAAAGAGGAGTAGCGCTCTTGAAATCTTCTTAACTTGAAAATTGCTTTTTCTCTCTGTATTTTCTCCTTTTTTCATCCTCACTCTTTCCTTGATCAAATTTGTCTTTTTCTAAAGTCTTGGAATCAAGAGAAAATAACCTTTTAAACTGTGATGACCAGCCACGAAACAAAGTGAATTAACCTGGTGTAATGGAGGAATGACTGACACACATGGTATGAACAGCTGAAGGACAAGTGAGGAAATAAAGGAAAATATAATATTAGTATTTTGGAGATGAGATCCTGATTATTCATTTGCTTGATTTAACTTTTGTAAGCCATATTGCTTTATATAGCTGAGGATGGCAGCTGTGTGATCACTGTTCTGATGGTTAAGGTTTGAAAAATAAAGAAGATGCATAATTATTTTTATAGTTATAAAAATATATGTATGTATTCTGAGCTTCCCAAGTTAGTGGTAATACACCCATGGTCCTACCCACTACCCATAAATAATATTTTTGTCTGTCCCACACTGTCAGAGGCCAGGGGAGAGGAGGATGGCTGGCTCAGCCTGCCCTGGTGTCTAGTGGGTGCTCTACCCACAGCAGCACCACAGACATGCAGGGAGATGGAAGCTCTCTGTGCTCTGTGTTTCTGTCACCCTGGCTTAAGTGCAGAATGAGAGCCCAAATAATTCAGTTTCTTAGTACTGGTCCCATGACGTTCCCAGTTCAGTGTCTGGCTTGAGGTTTTCTTAGCTGAGTGATCAGCACTCTCCCATACTGGCCATTTATCTGCCTCATCTTCTGGCTCTGGGAGAGTTTCTTTCCCCTATGCATATGGCAGGAATTCAATATGCATACGACACCAGTCTGATTATATAATTTTCTCCTGCAGTAATCCAACAGGCTGGGAAAAGGGCCAAGGAAATTTAAAAGGGAAAAACAGAAAACAAGACAAACGAAAAGGCCAAAAACCATTTAGGAATTCCTGATGCCAAAAGCAAGTAGCAGTGCTAGTGGCACAGCTGGCAAACAGCAGATAACAAGACACCAGCAGTGGAGCTTAGCAGCCAGCACTCATGCCTGCAGCCAGGGGAGTGGGCTCTGCTGCTCTCATCCTCGCCGTGCTGAAGGAAAATGCACGGGCTTCATCCCTGCTCCCAACATTGTCTTCCCCCGCCTAGGGACTGTGGGCAGCACGGCTTTTTAGGCACAGGGACCTGCCTGCTTGGCACACTCACTGCTCCTTCAGGCTTTGCTCCATTCTGGAGTGTGTCACTCGGTAGACCTTGCAAGTTCAGAAGCTCCCTAATTTTGACAGGGTGTTAAGTTTATTACAACCTGGTGAAATGAGTCACTACCAAATCCATAGCTCTGCTTTTCTCTTTTCTCACAGGTTTTCATGAGCGAAGTGGAAAGTTTAACCTTTCAAATAACAGCCTTTTTAACAAACATGCAGTGCTAGAGTAATACAATATAACCACAGTATTTGAAAGGACACAGTTCTAGGTTAACTACTGCCTTTACCTTGCAGCAACAAATCACAAGACCTTTACATGAAAGCTCAATTTATTAAAAGTACTGTTGTGCTAGGGGTCCAGCATGCCAAGGTAATATAAAAAAAGCTACTGCAGAAGTACTGAGACCTCTTGAAATCTGAGTATCCATAAACACTGATTTAAAATGGAATGGGAGAAGTTTAACCCTTTGTAGAAGCTGTGCAGATATTTTCTGTCTTAGGTCTGGATAAGGAATATCTAATGTCCTCAAAGAGTTTCTAGCTGGGATAAAGTCTCCAGACTGGGATTTATATGTTTATTTTTAAGAATAAAATTGTCTGAATAATTCTGGTTGCAGATTTGATAATTTTAAGACTTTCAGTAAGACTACCGACTATTTTTCAAGTCACCTGAAAAATCACTATCTGTTACAAGATACTGCTAGGTAATATTTATTCCTTCTTCCCAGTTTGTGAGGGAAATATTTTATCCTGACACAGGCATGTGTTTAAGTCCACTATTTCCTGTCCTTAGATTTAAAACTGCAGTCCAAAAGGTAGATATTCTCAGTATTTCAGTTCAGTTACAGTTGTTTGTTTGCAATCTTATCCAATAAGTTCAAAGATGCTTGTTACATACTGGCAATCATCCTCAGTTTGACTGGATCTTTCCACTGATTTCAATGGCTTTTGGATCAGGCCCTTGCAATGCAGAGTATGTGGATTATTATTTCTGCATATAAACCACTTTAGTGAAGTATAATTATAATGTTATATGAGTGCTTTACTGAGGATAGAGTCATAATAAAATGTGTGTGGTTTATTAAATAAAATCTCTGTCCTGTTGCAATAGGAATCTAAGGAGTTATATCTAAAGCACATTTAACAATTCAGGTGTTAAGGCTGGAAAAACTCCTGACTCACAGCTGCAGAAATGTAGTATTTGGGGTGTCAGTGAAATACACTGATATCCAGATTAAAGGATCTGATCTTTTTTCTGGGTGGCTGTTCATCTCCATTACATAAGCACCATATAGTACGTGGTCCTGATCAAGGATTCACCTGCTACCATGAATCACACTTCTGCTATCATCCATACTCTTAAATCTTCTTTAATTCTAATTTAAAACTAGGGGCTTATTTATCATTTGGCTATAATTGGAGAAATTAGTTGTCCAGATCAGAGGTAAACACTTCCAGTCCTGCCTACAGGCTTTTTGTACTGAAGCTTCTGACATCCAAGGAGGCTGAGGCTCATTTTGAGCACTTTTTATTTTCAGGTTTCTTGGGAAAGACCAGAGTGAAATGTGCCGTGCTGCTGCTACAAAGTATCCTGTTAAAGATTATGGTCTTCCTACCAAGGTGTGGGCAAACTGTTTAGTAAGACCAAGTATTTCGGTTTTTTTTTCTTATGAAGGCTATATAGATAGCATCCAAAAGGTATGTATGTAACTAAACTTACCTATGGTTTTTAAAAATGCAATTTAATTTGCATACCGAGTCAGCAGAAATTTCAGGGTCTCCAATACTTTCTCTCCCTGATGCTTTGAAGAGTTCTGCACTGTTAATGGTGAGATTATGGTTTCAAAAGTTGATTCAAGATTGATATATTTACACACATTCTGACACTTTTTTTCAGACCAGGGGAGTAAGTTCTCCACAAAACCCATAGAATCACGACCCAAATTGGGCAAATAAGCCAGGGGAAGGCAAATAATAAGGAAATGAGAAGACAAAGGATGGTTAATCAATAAAATGAACCTTTCTGTTTGTCTCATAGAGCTTAGAAGTTTTCAAATTAGGACAAGATAGAAGGAAAAGAAATTGGACGTCCGGACATCACTGAAAGGAGGTGAGGAGAAAGCAGTGGCATGTGAAGAGGTAAGGGTGCTTGGGACAGCCTAGGAGATGCTGAAAGCCTTGGTAGAAGCCTCCTGTTATGGTCTCCTAGGCAGAACAAAAGAACAACAGCAACACTTAGTGACAGGATAGGGAAGGACAGTCAAGGGGAAGGGCTGGAACAAAAACAAATCGCGATGCCACTTTGAAGAAAAATTAGAGGATTTAGAGTGAAAGCTGTGGTCTCCATAAGCTTTTGTATTTGCTATCTTGGAGACAGCAGTCATGATTTCACATGACATGAAGTTTATAAACTGCTCGGGAGATGAATGGAATGAGAAATTGAAGGCTGGTTGAATTAATATACCGATTAATTATTTTTTCCTTCAGAAGGAACAAGCGGGTGGAGTTGACAGAATAGTACTGTAGCAGAATACACAATCCAGAAGTACACAATCCAAATCTGAACGGTTTGCGGCTGTGCTGAATAGTGCTGGCTGTGGTAGAATAAAGGGAGGTCTGGACGCCTGTCTTTCAGGATTATGGTTATCTGTAAATTCGACACTTTTTCCCCTTAAGGACAGAGCTATTCACACAATCGGACGTTGTTTTGCCGCGCACGGGGGCCGGCAGCGGGACCGAGCGCTCCGCGGGGTCAGGCTCAGCCCTGCTCGGCGGGACCCCCTCCCCTGACCCGGCCCTTACCGGCGAAGCCCGGCGGGCAGCGGCAGATGTAGCCCTCGGCCCGGTCGTAGCGGAAGGCCGGCGGCAACCCCGGGATGAGCCCGTAGTGGCCGGCCCAGGAGCGCTCCACGCAGTCGCCGCCGGAGAGGCAGGGGCTGCTGCGGCACTCGCCGATGTCCTCCTCGCAGCGGGAGCCCACGTACCCTATGGAGACACCGCGACAAGGTCAAGGGTGTGACACTGCGACAAGGTCAAGGGTGTGACACCATAGGGCTCCAACCCCCACTACGGGCAAGGACACCTTCCGCTAGGGCAGGGTGTTCAGAATTCCAGCCAGCCAAGCCTTAAACACTGCTAGGGATGGGGCTGCTACTGTGAGCAACCTGTACCTGAGGGCCTCACCACCCTCAGAGCATAGAATTTCTTCCTAATATCTAGTTTAAGCCTACTCTCAGTTTGAAGTCGTTTCCCCTTGTTGTGTCCCCACATTTCTCTCCATATTTCTTGTAGTCTTCTTTTAGAAACAGGAAGGTCCCTTTAAGGTCCCTTGCAACCCAAACTATTCTATAATTCTATCATTCCGTGTGCTATTCTTCCCTTCCATAATATAAAATATAAACCCCAAAATATAAACTGTGAGTAGTAGCTGCACACGGCTTCAGGCTCTGTCATGTGCTAAAAGTTTTCCTCAGCTCCTTGAAGGTGTGAATATTCCCTTGCAGCTCTCTGCCAGGGCTTGGCAGCAAGACATTGATGTGGCTACTCTACAGTAGTGAGCTGAGCTATGCCATAAAGCATTGGTTTTGGGTATTTTTTAGGCAGTAACGTGGATATTTGTATGGGTAACAAGGCACTGCATTGTGGTGTAATACACTCTCACATTTTGGGAAGATGGAGGAGGGCAGGGAGTAGAAATAATTTGGTGTTTGTAAACGGTTTCATCTGGTGATTGAAGTGCTACAATGATCCTTGAATTCTGGAAAATGTGAAGGGTTCTGCCTAAGTTTTCCATATCTGTTGCACCAAGACTTGTGTAGTGCAACAACACTGAGGCATTTAGGCCTCACAGTGCTGTCTGTGCTCCTGCATCATCAGTAAAGCTCACAGAAATAAACTCCTTAGAGAGACTTAGTAGAGAGAGAATTGTAGTTTGGGTGCTGAGAGAGTTGTGTAGTCTCTCAAGAACACAGGGTCTGTGTCCCCACTGTGATGTGGGCCTGCTTGCAAACAGCTGGTAGAGAACACAGCCTGTGGGTTTCACTGCCCACTGCCAGACAGAAGTTTTGAGACTGGTTTAAAGGTTGTGTTAATGAACACTAAAAGCAGGGTCAGCTGCAGTAGTGATGCATGTATCACGTGGTTTGCAGGATTAAGTAACTGGGAGATAGCTTCCAGCTTTGACTTATCTGCTGTCTTGGCACCATAATGCCAGTGCATTTTGTTTCACCCGCTTATGCTGCACAGGAGAATAAATTCTTAGCTGGAAAAACAAGCAACTTATCCAAAAGGCTCTGCCTTATGATGAGCGAAGCCCATGTAAACACAAGGCCATAGAGGACTTTTGAGATTATGGAGCTTCAACCTTTTATTGTATCGGGAAAGGAAAAAAATAAAAAAAGGTCTCTACTACTACTACACAAGGAATGTTTATAGAAGAACTTGGAGCTTACCTGGCCAACAGTGGCATATGTAATTGTCAGCATGGTCCTCACATGTGGCATTGTTGTAGCATGGTTGTGACCAGCATAAGGGAGTGAGGGTCTCACAGTGTGAGCCCATAAATCCAGTCCCAGTGCAGTTGCAGCTGTATCTGCAACATAGAATGCAACGTTCACTCAGGCTGGAAGTCAAGAGATCTTGGCTTTGTTCCCAAACACGCACAGGCTTCTTGTGTAGCCTTGGCTCACAGCTTACAGGGTCAAGTCCAGCTCAAGACCACCATCTGGTGCTTTAAGAGAAACCACAGAAATTGGGAACCAATAATGAGCTTTTCCTGGAAGTGCGTGGTTTTGTCTGGGGAAAAAGAATGGCTTGTGAGTTGGTTTTGACACAACCATAAGAACTATTGATCCTTCTTTATTCTTCTTATTTTTTTTAAATTTTGGGAGAAAAAGAGTTTGTGGCATTTCTAATGCCTTTTTTTAAAAAAAATTTTGAAGGATTAACATTATTCAGAAAACAAAAAGGGGGGAGGCAGTAAGTGTGTTAGTATCCCTTCCTCTTGGACTTGTTAGAAATTGAATTGGCAGAAAAATAAGGAATATATTTTTTCTTCAACTAAATGATTTTTTTTCCTGAAAACCAGCTGTTTAGGTTAGACCAAAAACATCAGTCATTTGCTTAGTCCCAATAACAACATTAATACAGCTCCCTTTTGATTGCAATGCAACTACAATATAAGTAAACAAACTAGTGTGTATATAAAAATTAGCAAAGTGCAGGTATCAGTAATATCTAGGAGCTTCTGTTTGCCTTTTTTATTTTTTTCAGGAGAGCTGAGTGCTATTAAAAACATCTTTGTTCTTTGGTCATCAAGTATAAAGTTGACATGTACATGTCCTATGAAAAGACAGGCTTTTGCAAGATACAAGTTAGCTGTGCAGGCTTGTATGATCTTGGCCTAAAAATAATTACAGGAAACACAAAAATACTTTCTTCACATTTCATTCATATTAAAGTGATACACCATTATTGTACAATTGTATTCATAGGGCATCTTGCTGAGCAAGATATAAGTATACTTATTTGATAAATTCTGTGCATAATATCCAAGTCTTAGACTTGGAATAAATACATGAAGAGAAAGTGGAATTGTTGAATGTAAAGCAACATCAGAGAACAACTGGCTCCTGCTGTCTAACAGACCAAAAAGTGTAAACTTTTTATTACAATACTTAAGTGTGTGCATAAGCAGAAAATTCTGGCAGGCCAGTTTATTGCCAGTGTATGTATTATTCTGCAATCAAAATCAGAGATGACTTCGACCACATGGCATTTGAATTTTGGATATAAAAAGTAATGAGGAAGATGTGAATCAGAAAAGTAATTTTCATTCTGAGGTATGTTCTCAAACCTGAAGTCTTCTGCTGAGTTTTTCACACATTTCTCCTATGCACCTTCAGTTTGGTGCTGTTCAACTTTGTGGTGAAAGCTTTTTTCCTGCCTGTGTCCAAGCTACTTTTCTCTTTGGTTCAGCATCGTGGAGTAGGGAGGAATATCCAGAACCCACTGCTTAATGTGCAGTCCCACCTGTGTGTCTTTTTCTTGGGTATCTTTTAGCATTTGACATTGCTGTTGACCTTCAGGGATTCTGAATGGTGCCCTGCTTGTAAGCAGGCTGCAGGTGAGCAGGCAGATAGCTTTTTATAATAAGAGTGATAATTTAGACACTCTACCTAGCATTTTTTTTTGACTTCTTGTTGTTCTCACAATCTGCAGAAAGCAATACATGTAGGCATTTTTTCCTATGGCATCTCCTATGGACATTAGAGCTCCTGGGAATATTTCATATGGAAAAAAAAACCTGGAGCATGCAGAGGTATCCTCTGTGCCTAGGTACAGTAGGCTTTGTAGTCCAGCTAAGTCTGTAAACTGATGAGTTTAAATAAATATGTTTATTTATGTGAAAATGTTTTTTTACGAGATCAGCTCATACTTTGTTGCATTCATAAAACATCACTGGAAGGTCAGTCTGAAATTTGTGAGAGAATTTGGTTTGATGTTTGTATTTACAGCCTTTTGTGCTAAATCCATTGCCTTATACACATTTCTGTGAGAGCTGGTATCAGACACCAAAGCCTCAGCTGTACTGGACGTTAGTCAGAAAAATAAAACTGCTTAAATACCACAATTCTTCATTTATCCCCAAAAATACACAAATGAAAGAAATTCTGGTTTGAATTGCTTTGTTGTCTATTCCTTTCCATCACATAACAAATACAGGAAGAGCTCCAGTTGTTCCCCAGATACCCTGCAGTATTACAAGCCAATTAAAATTGGTCTTGCATGTACCTCAGATTTAAAAGCCAGGTGAAGAATGAGCAGGATTAAGTCTGGCCTGAATGTGCATCCCAGTTGCTCACCTCACACATGTATTCTCAAAAGACTTCCAGGTTACTACACAGGTCTGTCAGTGAGTCAGGTCCAAGGTGAGAGACCTCCTCTCACTGCTGTCATGCTTTAGCTACACCAGGAAATAATAAATTGATTTATCCTGCCCAGAGCCATTCAGTGCTGCTGAAAAGAAGCTCCACAAGTCTGGTGCCTTGTCACCACACTGCACAAAAACTCATTCCCTGAATATGATCTCTTACCCTCTCACTCAAGGCAAGCACACCTTTTGCTGACGTGACTTCTGGACTTACTTTTGGGGCACCAGATTCTTCAAAACTAGTTTATAAAAACTGGAAAATACACAATAAAGGACAAATCCTATACTGGCAAGAGGAGCACCTGCATGAATACACTGGGGAACTTTCAGACTTAGCTTATATACATGTGTGTGTTCAGTTTGGGAAGCTTGTGCTGAGCCAGAAAATCTAGTATTGGTGAGTGAATGCTAGATCTATGTTTGGACCTCTGTGTGGGGTCAGTAAATGTAGGTGGAGAATCTCACTTTTTCATTGCCTTCTATCCTCTTTTTTTTTTTTTTTTACATTGTTATTTTTTGCCCATGGGCTGCAGGTTGTTTCAAACAAGTACCTATTGTACTATATACCTGTAAAGTTTCTGACACATTGCCTAATGATAATATTACTATGGTTACAGTTATTGCAGTTTTTCTCTGCCCCTCTCTTCTAATCCTTCTGCCTGTCAGTGTGGGCAGTTGCTGTTAGCAAATTCAGTTTTATATAGTCTCATGTACTTCTTGGACAGTTTGGTAAGCATTAGAAACAGAATTAATACATAAATGACAGTACTAACAGCCAGGAAAACAGTGTGCTGTAAATATTTAAAGTACAAATATGAAAAATAAACTTCTCAGTCAGTCCTTGCCATAAATATTTTGTTGTCCTATTGGCTCTGACACCAGACTGGCATTCCTTAATTGTTTTCAAATTGAAACTGAAATTAGTTGTCTTGGGTTGCAATACAGGATGCAACTGAAAATATGTATTCTATTACCATCTGTTAAAACCAGGTGTGTTCTTTATCTCTTCCATGACCTATCCTCCCTGCAGGGAATATCTTCTGTTAATGGACCATTGAGTCTCACTGCATGACTGATAAAGTTACATCATCCCATTGTGAGATGCTCCATCCAGGGGAAGCAGCCAAGCATTTACACCTGGATATAATCAGTGACTGGGAACACCACAGGCAGCCTTTCTCCACTGGATTCCCAAAGGAAGACTGGACCCATCTACACCACCACTGGATCTTCACAGGAAAACTACACCCTTCTACAGGATCACTGCTTCAACAGAACCACATCTGTCACTCCAGGAGAACTGCAGCCACCATTTAACTGGACTGCTACCAACATCCTGACCAACAGGGTATCAGGTTGTATCCTGACTCTGTCAGTGTTTTTATTTTGTACTACTGCATTTTTATTTTAATTTTCCTAGTAAAGAGCTGTTATTCCTATTCCCGTATCATTGCTTGAGAGCCCCTTAATTTCAAAATTATAATAATTTGGAGGGAGGGGGTTTACATTTTTTCCATTTCAAGGGAGGCTCCTGCCTTCCTTAGCAGACACATGTCTTTCAAACCAAGATATTAACGCAGGACCAAGGAGTGAACTGAATTTGGAATGAGCAAGCAGGCCAGTCAGGCTCCTGTAGCCTTCCCCCCTGCAAAGGCAAGCACCAGGATGACCTGGCTCAGCCCTGCTCTGGGCTGGCAGACCTACCCGTTGGCCCCATCCGTGCAGTGTCCCCCATGGAGGCAGGGGTGGCTGGAGCACTCGTCAATGTCAGTGTCGCAGAGGTCCCCAAGGAAGCCCAGTGCACATGAGCAGGAGAAACTCCCCGGGGAATTGTGGCAGGTCCCCCCGTTCAGGCATGGCTGGGACAAGCACTCGTCGATTTCCACCTCGCAGTTTGTACCTTCAAAAGCAGAGAAAATAAACCCCAGGCTTAGAAGACAGCTTTGGAAATCTCAGCAAGAACTGCCTGAAGAACAAGTCACATAATCTTTTTTTTTCTTTATGCAGTTGCCTGGTCTTAAAAGGCATTTCCCCCTTAATGTGCTTTGCACAACTGGTTTTTTCGAGGCTTGGCAGAATTTACAAAGGAACAAGCCAGTTGTACTCACAAGAATAGATAAAATAACTTTTTCTGTTGGCTTGAACATGGAGACAGGACAAACTAATTTTCTGTTTATTTAAACAATGCTACTATCCTATTTACATAATACAGAAGAGACCAGCAGTTTATTGATTTCATAAGAGTCCATTTAAAGTTGGCCTTTAAGTGGACAATTCAAAGTTGATTGAATTAATTGGGAAGTGTTTTGTTTAGCAGTGAATTATTGATTAATTTTTCTAAGGCTTATCAGTGTGCAAGTAAATGAGTCTGGTGTCATGTTTGCAGCAGGTCAGAATCTTGGAGCTGCTCTTCAGAGATAATTGCTGGAAAAAAATCAGTTCTAATATGACTTTACAGCTATTTGTGATAGTTGGCAGGTTAAATATACACTTCTTTTTCTTATCTGCGGCACAGTCCAGGAGACACTAAGAAAATTTAATAACTAAAGCCTTGCAGCTTTGATTATTTCAGGGTTTTGTATGCTTATGCACTTATTTAGTGTTTTAAGCAATAGAATAATATTTTTAAATAATTTTCAGCTGCTAAGTCAGTTTGTTTTAGCAGCTACAGTATCAGCCACAAAACAGTTGCAAAGTGGCCAATTATAATGAAGAAGCTGCTTTGAATTTCCTTATTTTTTATTTTGGTTTTATTTACTGCTGTAAAGTAGCAGCAATATTGAAAAGTTTACAGGGGAATTTCCTACTTGAAAATAAACCAGCAGCCTTGAGAATGTGTGGAGGGGGTTTTTTGTTTGTTTTGGGGTTTTTTTGTAAAAGTGAAGTTTTCAGTACAAGGTGATAGGGTACTTTCAAAAGAGGGAACAGGCATGCTTGATGATGGTTATCACTCTTGAAAGTTATTTAGGAGCTCACATCTACTTCTTTATTTATGCTCCTTTTGTCTGCTCTGTACTACTGTGAAATTTGTACATTATCACTCTGAGTATCATCCTTAAAACACAGAGATTGATAATATTTAGCACTGTTACTTCATGAATAATTTATTTTGATGCTTGTGAGCATATTTATTTTAAAAGAATAAATCTGAATAAGTACCAGGAAATATCTTAAAATGCCAAACCCAAAATTGCAGATGCTGACTTACAACTATTTTTCATTGTCTTTAAACATTAAAGTTCAAGTTCCTATTTTCAGCAGTTGAGAAATAAGTTCCTTGAGACCACATAGTGGATGGGGAAGCTGCCAATGGCATGCCCCCAGTTCAAGGTTCACTGCTCAGCTAACCACTACTTTCAGCAGGAGTCTGCCATGACAGCCCGGCACAGGAACGCTCTCTTATGGCTTTATGGTAATGTACATTACAGCCAGCAAGCAGTCCCTCTGTGGTCATTGCCCTGTGAATTCACTGTAATTATAAACAATGTGTTTGCAGAAGTGTGTCTAGTGACCGTAAATCTGCCAGAGCTTGTTAACAGCTTACTGTGAACACTAAAAATCATGTGACAAAACAAACCCTGTTCAACTGATCCTCAGCTCAGCCAAATTTAAAACTACAGGCCTGAGAACAGCCTGACAATTAACATGAGAACATAGCGTTGTTGTTTTGGTTCATGTCTTTAATCTATCAAGCCCAGTAACCTGCCTTCGGCAATGTTGCCTCAGAAGAAAACTTCTCCCTGTATAATGCATCCAGCCAATGCGATCTGCCATGCAGAGAGGGGGAATCCCTTCCTAGCCTCCTCTGAGTCTGCTGTCAGGCTTTCTTAGATGTGTAGGAGAGAGATGAAAAGATTAGATCTGCATTTTCACCTCAGTCTAACATTCTGTCATAAATATGCTGTATGCCAAATATCATATGCCAGGCAGGAAGAAGAGTGCCAAGGAGCCCCGCCACAGTTATTGCACAGGGCTGCACCACTACGAGCTGAGGCACCCCGGGGTGTCTGGGAGCAGGCTGAGCATCCCAGCACATACCAAACCACACAAACGGTTTGAATTGAAAAGCTGGGAAGGTGGGGAGAAGTCACATTCATAAGCTTTGCAGTTTCTCTGAATAACCAGGGTTATTTCTTACACTGCTTGCTTCTCCATTGAGTCTTACTGTTCACTTCTTTCTACAGCCCCTGTCAATAAAAACTAAATGCAAGTGAGGATGAAGGACACACAGCCAACATTTTCAAACTTGCATGCCTACAGATAAGAACATAAAATCACTTTCTGGTCAAAGATACTGGGGATTTGTAGGCTCAGTGTCTTTCCATGAAGGCCTGCACATTCTTAGTATGGCTGGAAGTTGGTAACCAGGTCACCCTTTTTGCCCTCCTGCACAAAAATACTGTACTCAGGCCCAGCGGGTCCAGAGGGCTGTCCCCAAATTCCTCATTCTGTATAAAGTACTCTTGTTTGCCATTATTTGGATGGAGAGTGTCACATGGCTATTTTATAGGCGCCAGGCTTGAAGTAACAGGAAGAGTTGCATCAAAAATTAGAGGGGAAAAGTTGTGTTTCTTTGATCAGGGCTTGTCCCTTTTAAGTTTGGGCATCTCAGCAGAACTGAATACCTGGGCTGGCTAGGACGCCAGGTGGGGAGTGCTGGTTTGAAAAGGGAAAGCTGAGGAAGGAAGCAGGCTTTGCACGGCTGGTAATTGCTGTTGGATAGACCAAGTTGTTTGTTACTACATCTCACAATGACATAGACATGAGCTTGTTGGGAATTGAGACCTCTACTTAGGTTTTTCATCCCATGGTAGAACTGCTGTGCCTTTGCTTGCCTTTAAGTGCCTAAGACTTATTTATGATGCATCTATTCTTAATATACATACATTATTGATAAAAATACTGAATGAAAACTATCTATCAGGTAGATCTATCAGGATAAATTTCCTAAAATTCTACAGACATCATCACAGCGATGGTTACCTCATAGTAAAACATGTTGCACAAAGAACAAATCCAGCTCATTGCATCTATTTTGTCTGCCACTGGAACACTTTCTCCTACTGTATTGGAGTGTGAGAGTGAGATTTGAAACTGCCATACACTCCTGAGAGTTCACACTGGAATGTACACTGGCAATGGAAGACTGGCTTCAAGGTAAATTCAAGCAAGGTAATTAATGCATGTAGCTGTGGGTAATAACAGGCTCTTACACCATGCTCTGTTGGGGTGAATTAAAAGCAAGTGCAATTAGTCCAGTGGAGAAAATGCAATTGATTAGGATAAGCAGCAAAACTTTACAAAGTTAGTTGAACTCATTATTTAACAGCTGTGTGAAGCATGTCTTGTAAATAATTTCACACATGCAGAACATTATCACAGAAACTGCAGGTTTCATGCTAAATTTTCCAGTCTTTGGCTCTTGGTGCATTCTAACCTCTTCTATTTGTGTAAGAATTATGTGTGACATTTCTAAGCTATTTTAAGAAGTGCTACAGCATACCAGTCACACAAAACAGCAGTCATAGTCCATGAAACAAGCAGCAACAGCAGCAAGTAACTCATGCATTTGGTTAACATTGCAGCTATAGATTTACTATACCTTCTTTATCCTCCATAGCAAGAGATATAACCCATTTTTACATCTTAGGGAAATTAGATGAAGCTGGATGACTTCCCACAGTAATTCATGGTGTCAGGCCAGGATAATAATGGTTGGCAAGATCCCCTGACAGGGTAAATGAGGGGTTTTATTACCATTGGGGGCACCTCAAGGCTTTCATCCAGTAATCCCTCTGGCTTGTGCATTTAGCACAGCTCACAGCAAGGTGCAAAAAAAACCTACAAAAAAGAATGCTTCTGATAAATCATTTTGTTAAGTAGCTTTCTAAAGCTGATGTTTTACTGCTGGAGGAATGGTCTGCTACTATATAGAATTCCTATGATTAGTCTCTTTGCTGCTGGCACCAGTGTTGGAGCTGTTTGTCAAAACACTGCAGCTGCTTCTGCTGTGTATTTTAGACCTCTTCTCCTTCCTTGGTGCTCTTCTTATTTCTTAACTCTGCTTGTGCAAAGTGTAGAGCTTTGGTGAGTTTTTCTGGTGAGAGAAAAGAGCATCAGCTTGGGAAACAGCAGAATTTCATGATAAAATAGAGTGGAGCAACTCTAGAAGAGTGAGTTTCTATCAGCCGTTTGTGTTGACCTAAATTTTTACTTCTTTTTGTTTGGGCTTTTCTATTTCATTATGTTTTCTCTCCCTTTGTCTCTAAGGTGTATATTCTGACTCTTTCAAACCAAGTTTCTGGGCTGTGGATCCAGGCCTGGACTCCCACTAACAGCACCAGTTAAACTAATACAGTTTTCTGAATACAATAGGAGGTCTGGGCTGAGTCTGATCATTACAGAGTAACCATGCTGGTTGTTAATAGGTTCTTTCTTCCTTCTGCTCTTTGGCTTTCTCCCAATTATGTAGTTTTCTCCTCAGCTGGCCTGGGCTACCCCTGGCAGTAGCAGAGTGGAAGGAAGGTAACAAGCTTCCTTCAAACAACATTCTCTGTGCTCATAAGGGATATTAACTGAGGGCTGCCTTCCAACAAGTGCTGTGTTAGACACAGGAAAGCTGTTTTTTACCTCTGACTTCCCCTCCAGCATGGGGATTTGGGGATGGAGCTATAAACCACATCTCTTATTTCTTATTCATTTGAATCACTTGAAGAAATAGATGGGTTTTTCCCCTTTTTGCTGTATGACTATTTCTTTTATTTTGTTTATTTGACTGGCAATCTATCACCAAAATACCTCCCTTTTTCTCCTTTTAATGATTCAGTGTGCTACCTCTCACAGTCCTGAACACAGCTTTGAAATTTGAAGGGAGCTGTCTTCCAACAAGAATTATATGCTTTCCAGCAGAGGAAGTAAGGAGGAAAAAATCACACCTGTACCTTACAAATGGAGCTACATAAAATAGGATTATCAAAAAATGGGCAGTTTGGGAGCAAAACACTTTTCTGTGTAACTTACATAATGTTCTAGTTGCAAATGAGTCCTTTGTTTCTGGGAAGGGCAGATGAGAGAAATTTAATGTGAAATGTCTAAATTTAAGGGTAGAATTTGTCTGCTTGGATATAATTTTTAAATCTGTCAAAAGCTTTTGATCCTCAGAAAAAAACTAGATACAGCCTAAGAGAGCATTTTGAGAATGTTTCTTTCAAAAGCAAAGGCCACCGAGCCCTGTGACATAGCTTGGTGCTCACAAAACTGTGAACTGTGATCACTGTGTAGATTGTGGTAAATGTGAGATTTCTTTTAAACCTTCTCTTTCTGGTATCAGTAGTTCACAGTGATGTGGTTATCTGCAGTGTATCAACAGGCACTGGTGCTGAAGCTGAAGGCAACGTGGTAATACAGATATGGCTAAATACTTGTGTGGATGAGGGAATTGAACCTGGAATGTGAGTTATGATGGTTCAACATGACCCAAAGGAAAAGTTGCTTTAATAGGGCTTACCTGTGTAGCCAAGGGGACAGATGCAGTCATAGTGCCCTATCTGGTTGAGGCACGTTGCCCCATTCAGGCATGGATCTGAGGCACATTCGTTCACTTCCAGGTCGCAGTGCTTGCCCTGGTAGCCTGGGACACAGTAGCAGGAATACTCATCCACGCCATCCCTGCACAGGGCTCCGTTGTGGCATGGCTCAGAGATGCACTCATCCAACTCTCTCTCGCAGAGCATCCCAGTGTAGCCGGCACTGCAGAGGCAGGTGGGCCCTGACAGGCCACTTTGGCAGGTGCCTCCGTGCTCACATGGGTTGGTGTCACAGTCATTGTCTTCTCTTTCACAGGTAGGTCCATTATAGCCAGCAGGGCACTTGCAGGTAAAGCTGAGGTTTCCAGCAGAGCCTAGGCAGGTAGCATTTTGGAGACAAGGGCTTGAGGAGCAAGGGTTGGAGGTTTTGTTGCAGACTTTCTCCACACTGTCCACTGATGCATCTACACAGAGGCAAGGGTCATCTTTATGGCCAGCAACACATGTAGAATTCTTTTGGCAAGAGTTTGACAGGCATCTGGAATCATTCCTCATGCAAAGTGATTCTAGGAAAGAAACACAAAAAATCCTGAGGAATTCCACAGCACTGGGATTAACCAACAGTGAAAGAACATATTTCTTCATCCAACTCTGCTTCAAAACTAACAGCTCCAATTGCTGGCTATTGAGAAGAAAACAAGACTGGCAACTCTGTGATGCATTAGTGAACTAATGAATGTAAAATGAAAACAATTATGAAAACTTGAGTAGGTTGTAATTTTCTGTTCTCACCTCTTTCAACAGCCAAGGTCTGGAATGTCAGGATTGTTTAACACTATATTAAGAGTAAAGTTGAGACAATATTGGTTGTTGTGAACTGATATCTAGCTATATGGAACATTTAGGTATATTTAAGATTGTTTCTTTTTTTTGTTACTAGAGAAAGGAGATAAAACACTTTTTTTTCAGTTCAATAACACTTTTGTGGTGGTACCATTATTTTGTGGCGGATGTTTTTTTGCATTGGGTATCACAAGCTAAATTATTTAGGTGCAGTTATAGCTCAAAGAAGCAGTTCAAACCATCAGGCACCTTGATTTTGATTTCCTGATTATAAATAGTAATTTCACAGGTGTACAACATCTCTGCCACAAAGAATCTACCAAACACCTGAGATGCAAAACAGCCCTGTGAGAGCCTTCCAGCCTTGGAGGCTGAAGGACACAGTAAATATGGTATAAAGATGTTCCTTACTTCCTTACCATATGGGAACTGAGCTTCTGTCAGTAATTAAAAGGCAACTTGGAGTTGCCTTGCAGCTGTAAAGAATAACAATAGCAAGAGCTACTTCTCACTTTGCAGTCAAGGATGGTGAACTGTTACCAGAGCTCTTCAGAATCCACCTCTGGGATACATGGAAGCAGCTGTATCTGGGCCAAGACTCTGAAATGAAGCTGGATGGTCCTTCAGGAGAAAAGGCAATTTGTAAGAGACACTCATGAGCTGGAGCACGAAAGTTGCAGTAAATTATCTATATGTAAGTCCTGTAAACATTTTTTTATTATTAATTATTTTATACTTTTAATCTGGAGTTTTGTTTGGGTATATGAAGGGTTTGTGTCTTCTACAACAGCAGAATAGTGTGTGTTTGTGCAGAGTGTTGTGGATGAGCTGAACTTCTCAGAGGAATTCAGACCTGTCTACTAGAAGTATCTAATTTCTTCCCAGTTCTTGAACTGAGATTCAGGAGAGCAGACACGATAGAGATGGAGATGGGGCACTGGAAAAGAAGTGGTGAGCAAAGATGGAGACTCCAATAACTGGAGCTAGACCAATGCTGATAAAGGCCTGGGACAGATCCCTGGAAAAGGGAGAGGCTAGGATTGGTCACCTGAGAATAGCAACCAACCAACCAACTAACCATGGGGGAATGTCAGAGAATACAAACTGATTAGTCATGGTTTGTTTCCATAGTGTGCATTTTAATACAATTTTATACAATTTAATCTGTTTTTCTCTTAGGAGGAGGTAGTGGAGGAAGAAAGTATCAGAAGGCTTAACTAGCTTAGGAAAGACTGCTTGTGTAGATTTGAAACTAAGATAAATGGAGGGGCTGAAAAATTATCTGAGCATGACTGTTGTGCTTTCTGATTTGAGGTGTACACAGGAGCAGCAGTGCATCTGAGAATTAGAAACACCAGTCTGAATGATGTTCATGAACAGGTACATTTTCTGAGCCAAATAACTAACTAATACTTGTTTGAACAAGTGGAATAGAGATTTATGTAGTAACATTGAAAGCAACAGTGACACCATGGTTTAAAACCAACAATGGTTTTAAGGATTACATAGAAAGCAAGCTAAACGTTGATTAGCAGGAGGGGAACTGGAGTGTTACCTTATGTTCTCTGAAAGAAAACAGGACAAAAATAGTACTTTTGGATTAGCCTGCTTTTAAAATGACCATCCCCAAACCTGTTAATAATTAGTTTTCGGGGCAGGTATTTCATCCTGATGGAGTGTTGGTTGCACTTGCCGCAGCTCAGAGCTCTTACTGAAGGCAAAAATGCAAGATATTGGTCACATGTACTGACCTGCACCACTGTTGTAGTAATTCAGACCCTTCTCTTCCTCAGCACACTCTCATGTATATTCTGATGTCCTGGTTTACAAAATTTTGTGCTTTACCCATGTATTTGGGTTTTTTTCTTTAGCCTGGATAATACAGAGCTTACTGCAATCTATTAATTACAGTTAATATGAGCAAAACTGTACTCCTTAGGAACTTCTGCATTCTGCATTTTCCTTGCACAACTTTAGAGAGCTTTCCTTTCAGTCTGTATACCTACTTAAAATTCATTAAAGTGTATGTTTGAGGAAACATTGCAAATTCGAAGAAATTAATTATGATCAAGTTATAATGTTGTCTAACTGCTGCACTGTGTAAGCTACAAGAGGTGAGGTCAATCATTTGAATGCTTTCTTGCACAGGACCACGGTGACGTGAGAAGCAATTTAGTTAATTATCACTGCTTTTCCAGAGATAATTTGCATGCAACAGGCTCAGTTTGTTATAATGATTGTGTGAGGACATGATGGGTTTGCCAGTCTACAGTTTTGATAGCAAGAGTAGCTGTGAGCAGTGGTTAAAAAGCTTCATAGCTCTTTGAGGCATTAAGAGTGAAGGGAAAATGAGGGAAGGGGAAAGGAAGTTCTAAAAGTACTCTCTGTATGTAGTGAAGGCAACTGATTTTTCTCCAGGGTGACATCATGAAAACAGAAAACATGAAACAGAAAACCTTTCCTGGATTTTTTTAAGCAGTATTTTAATTTCAACCTTTATAGCTTTTATAAAATTAATTTCTTATGCAGAAATTGCCAACAGACAATTCAATAAATAAAATACTCCTTAGAGATTACTTGTCTGATTTGTACTACAAGTTAACAGTGAAAGAGCAACATTTTTGGCTTTCTGTCTTTATTCTAATACACTGTGCCATGGTTTTTATTATTTGTATAGCTTTTGAGGAACACAGGAGTTCTCAAGGTCTTAGCAGAGGTGTGAACATGCTGAGTTTTAGCTTAGTTGTGGTTTAAAGGCTGGGACAAGGGTTTAAGTGTACTCTATAGCAGTTTGTCTCAGCAGCAAAACTGCATCTCAAAAAGGTGATCAAAGGTATGCAGTTATCATACTATGGCTATCAAATGGTAGGAAGGTCACCTGGACATTTCCATGAACTGTTTTTTTTTTAAATCATGTTCCTGAATGATGTGAATGCTTCAGTTAATCCTTGGATTCTGGGCTGCTAGTTCAAACACCTTTTTCCACCTACTTCTAGTAAGTTACTTGCACTACCTCCCTTGCTACCCTGTGGAAACTGAGTTTCCCTGCTGCTGTGATGTGGAAGGACGGATTTGGGAACCTCCTGAGCTGAGAGCTGCATGGAAGGAGGATGAAGAGTATGGCAGGTGGAAGCTCCTGCATGCCTGGTGATGCAAAGATTGTCTCAGTTTAAGCAGATGCCTAAAGAATATTCTCTTCTACATTCACAGAAAGAGCTGTTTCAGTGGAGCTTGGTTTTTGGCCAGGCTGTGGAAGGATAACCAAGAAGAGCCTCATGCTCTACCTCAGATGTGAAGAGGAGTAATTTCTCAGTCCTAAGCAATTAAGGTCACTTCAGCAGTGACTTATTCTGACAGTCTTAAAACTTATGTACATAAGTACATAATGTTAGGAAAAATGGGAACAAAATGGATTGCTTTGGATTTACACTGACTGACATTTGAGGTAATTATCAGTCTCTTTATAAACAGTGGTACATTAATCTAATTATGAGAGGATTTAGTGCCAAGCGTTTTTCCCCATGGTTAAATCCTTGAGATGCAGATGAGATGGTTGGCAGTGAAATTCTTTACAGTAAAGCTTGCCATCTACTGGCACTTCATCCATACTACCAGAAACAAGGCCATACCTGCAGCTATTACAGGAACTGGCACAAATAATTTAATATAAGAAATGCCAAGAAAAAGACAGTTTTCACTTTTTTTCTTTTTGCTCTTGGGTAAGATTATTTAAATTCATTGAAATGATCTTGTTAGTGTATGAATAATTGAGCTTATATAGTTAATCAGCACTAAAAATGCATGATTTTGGCTGGTAAAGGCTTCTGAATGATCAAAAACTACTGTAGTGATACAAAACAATTTTTATGATGTTAGAAATGCATAGTAATGAAGATAGAAGGCCAAAATAGAATTAGGGAAAAGTTATCATAAACAGGGCAGGGATTTTGAAATGGCCAAATCATTTTGGCACAGATAACCTGATTGTTAAACTATTGTTCCTCAGTAAAGCAGATAATTTTGAAAAACTTATGTGTTTCCTGACAATTTTGACGAGTCTCTTTCTTTGGTCCTATTTGAATCAGAGATTTACTGAGTTCACGTCCATTTTTCAAAATGTTCTTCTAAATTGAAAAGATTGAAAGTAAAGTGAATCGATGATCCCAGATTCTGACAATTGGCAATCTCAGCCACTCAAAGCTGCCAGATAAATCCTTCACAATCTGTTTTGGTTCTTTGTGTCAGAAATGTCTTTCAGCAAAGACTTGTTCTTTCAGGACACGATTCTTCCTAAGAGTTGGTGAAATATCATAATCAGTGGCAGCATTTAAAATTAAATTTCAATCACTGCTAATCACGCTGTTATGAATCAGAGTTCACTTGGCTGTGGCCATGCCTGTGCTTTGCTAATCATCTCATCAGGTCTGCAGGCTGCTTGTAATTTGTGACGCTGTTCTTCAAATGTGCCTTCTGCCCTTGAAGGAGGACTCTGAATTTTACAGAAGCTCTCAACACTAACAACTTGGAATCTTTTACATATGCTGCAAGATTTTCTGACCTTCTTAACAGAGCCAGTCTATTTTCTAGGGGGAAAAAATCTATGATAAGATAGGGAACTTCTTGATACCAAATCATCACTGATGATTTTACTGTGGTTTGAGGACTTTTTTCCTTTCCTTTTTTTAAAAAAGAATTATTAATGTACGCATTTGAATTGAAACTAGGAAGCTACAACAGCCATTGCAGATAAAGCAGCTCACAACAAAACTTTTTACAAAGTAATACATTTTGAGGGAAAAATGGATAGCAAAAAATTCCTGGTCTATGATTTGAGAGATTAAATTTAAAAAATACTCTTAAGGAAAGAAGGATTGACTTGCAATAGCAAGATGTTTGAGTGTATAAAAAGACCCTAACTCCAACATCAGAAAATGTGTTACCTGTGAGTTTGTGGGGTTTGTTTTCTTTTGTTTTGATTTGTTTGTTTGTTTGTTTGTTTGTTTTCTGGGGTTTTTTGTTTGGTTGGGTGGAGGGGTTTTTGGGTTTTTTTTGCTTTTTTGTTTTGGTTTTTTTTAAATTTGTTGGAATGGCATATATCATTGACATCTTGGTGGTGGTTAGTGGCTAGAAAGAAAATTAGATCACAAATGAAGCAACCACTGCTTAGTGCCTTTACTTCAGTTGGATTTTGTTGAATTAAAACTAGCATACAGCATTTGTTCACAGTTACAGACTTACATTGTGATCAAATCAGCTCACCAAAAAAGTCACAGGATAACATGATGGTAGAAAGGGTTTAGATAGCCCAGTGACTGGAGTCAGAAACATAAACCTTCAATGCTCATGCTTATTACTTGTTTGAAACCTGCCCTTGGGATTTTAAAACAAGTGTGAATCGGTGTCACTGAAATATCAAGCTCTGTTACTACACTGAGATCTTGAAATAATTATCATTTAACTGGAAATTTTAAAATATTGCCCAAGGCATTTACTGCTGTGGCTTTGGTGTAACTAATCCTCTCTCCATTTATCTGCAGTGCACTATGACACAAAAAATGAAGTTCATCACTATGACAATAACTTCACTGCTAAGACAGCCTTAGAAAGTTGTGGATGTGCAGATCGGTGTTCAATCTTGATGTATCATGAGGAACTAAGGAAGAGATAAGCACAGCTGCATAACCAGCATAACAGAGATTGAGACCTTTACCATAGACTGAAAGACAGAAATGTCTCACTCCTGCATCAGCATTTGGCAAATGGGGACAGAAAGGACGGAAAGGAAACCATGCTCTGGATAAAACAGAGCTAGGTAAGGGGTTATCTTAGCCCTCAAAATAGCTTTTCCATGTAAACAAATAATTTCAGGTTTTCCACACAGTCTCAAACCTTCTAAGTATTGCACTAATACAATCCAAATACATTTGTATTACCATCTGAGTTATTCACTGTAATGAGCAGCTTCTAGTTACTGCAGTGCCATTTATCCTTTGCAAGCTTCACCTGTGAGGAAATCACCAGCTCCCAGATCCCACCTGCTCTATCCACAGCTGGAATAATTTATTGCTCAATCTGCTCAATGGAAAATCCTACTTTGGACGGGATGATCGAACTTTTGCCAAACAAGCAAACACTTGTTATGTCTGCAAATACTATGGTCATAAAGAGCTAATCCTTAATCTTTAACTTCAATTTTATGTCCAAAACATCCTATCATGTTGTTATAGAAACCACTTTCAGGCTTTAAATCTTGAGTCATGTCTAGTACCATAGTAACCAGCACAATGAACAGGCAGGAAAGAAAAAGGGCGGTTACACAAATACTCCATTGCTATCAAAAAAGCCAAATTTAGTTTTTGGTACATTTGTATCAGCAAATCTAAGGAAAGTGAATCAACTTATTTTCTGAAGAAAAAATATGGTGTATTAGCATAAGAGTAACAATGGAATAGCATTTTAAAAAAATGTTTGTTTAGACAACACTATGACATTAAAGCTATTTATGATTGAGATTACAGAACTGGTTATTAAACCAATGTCTCCATTTCACTCTTCCCTAAAGTGTTCTGTTCACACCAACTTGCTGCTGGTCCCTGAGAATAAAGGCAGACACTGCTGGCAGCCATTGTCCTTCACTGTCTTTTAGTATTTGCACCACCCCAGACTCCCTTACCCCATGAGCACTTCAGCAGCAGCAGTAGCCATTAACAGCTGCACCCATTGACTGCACTGAGCACCACAGCAATGGCACCAGCTGTCCCAAAGAAACAAATTTAAAATGAGGTAAATGCCTTCTTTACTTCTAAATATAAATAACGTTTGGCTTTCACTTTATTTGGCATCATACCTTAGTGTTTGTGCTAGGAACGGGAGGAGAATCAGGCCCAGGAGCTCAACAGGGCTCCTATGCATTGAATTTGGACAATTCAATTGGACATCAAGGCACAGTGCTACTAGCAATGCAAATAGACAGGTTTCTAATGAGAATGAAAGATTTTATGCTCTGCTTCTTTATGTTTAGCACTACAGCAGTGCAGTTTAAGGTGGCAGTGTACAGTGATCATTCTGCTTTTACTGTGCACAGATAGTTTTGTTTGTCTAAGATGTAGAACAGTGGCTGACAGACCAGGAGGCAGCTGAAATCTATTTCAATAAATGATGTGGACACAGATGTAGAAACTGAACCAGTTTCTGCTGTTCGATCCTTGCTACTGTATACACTCTGAATGTAGCTCTACCCTTTAAGAGTTTCATTACATTTGCCCTCATTTTTATCTTCTAAGTCTGCAGAAGAGAAGCAACATGACTATAATGACGTTCCTTGTAGAAATGCTGAAATTTTATTTTTTGCTTAAGGTCACTCAGTAGAATTTATTCTTAATAGTACTGAACAGGACGACTCCACCCAGAGACATAGGAGATAAATAGGTGAGCAGCAACTGCAATACATGGTAGTGGGAACCTGTGGGCCTGCCTCCAACTTGCCTTTCTGTCAGCTCTTCAGAGGTAAAGAGCATAGAAAATTTATTTTGCTCAAAATCTGAAGCAATTTTGTTTAGGTAATAAGCCTAATTGCTGATAGGAAAGACTTGGTGATTTTGTGGGTTAAATGTCTTTGCCCCAAATCAATGCCTTCCCTGCCTGAACTGCTCTTAAGGCTTTATTAAAGCTGGGGATATCCTCAGCATGTAACTCAGGATACAGACCCATGTGTGTAAAGATATCTTTTGTGAGTGAAAGGTTTTGCCAAAAATAAAGAGGGAAAAGCTTAGTGGTTTAGTTACGGGTGTGAAACATGTCTTACACTTTAAAATGTTATTCTGGACTGCCTTTGAGGTTTCTTAGCATGCCTAGATGAACTTGTTTGGATGGATGGATTTGTGGTGCCTCTGTGGGAGATGTTGCTCCTGCCTTGCTCCCTAAAGCCACAAGCATCTGCATCAAATCTTGTAAAATTAATGGAAGCACAAAGTGTTACTTGTAAACCTGATATCAGAACCCAATATTGAGGGGTGCAAGTGGTGCTGGGGAAGAAGATGACAGCAGTGCTTGCAGTTGGGAAGATACCAGCTGTATTTGCAGCTGTGCTAGGAAAGAAGGAATGCTAAATGTACACCTGGGAAGTGGATGCCTGGCAAAATAACAAGGAAAATGGTGCCAGAGCTAGAAAGGATTGCAGAAAGACCAAAGCATGGTCTCCTTCTCTGGATCAGGGGGAGATTTTCAGGAATACAGCGGGGCAACACAGCATAAAACTGTCAGTTTGTGAGTTTGGCTGAAATCCAGTTGCTCCTGCTTCTGTATGAATTCCAAATAATGGAAAATAGGGAGCAAAGCAGCAGTTTGTCTCTTGAAGAGGCAAAATCTTACCTTGAGAGACACAAGGTCTCACAGCTTCTCTGGAGTCTGGACAGAGTTTAAGGCATTTTTGTAAGACAGAGGCCTCCAGCTGCCACTGAGTTCCTGGCTCCTCCTGAATTTAGCCTCAGGAAGGAGCTGAGGGCTTGGCTGAGCTGGGGATGCTGCCCCTCAAGCAGACCAACTACTGCTGACTTGCAGGGCAAGTTTAGGTTTAGGTGAAAATGTGCAAGCAGCTGAGCTCCCCCTGTGTTCAGCCACAGGAGAGAAAAAGCACTCAGAATTGTTGCCAAATGCCACTAAGAATCCCTCCAGAAGAGGGGCTAAAAATAGAGTACAAAATTGATTTCAGGTCAAAATTCTGTGTCCATGTGTTGTTTGCATTTGGAAGGCATTATAAGACATCTTTGTCAGTCTCCTTTAGTTATGCTTCTGCCATTCATTACTTCTTTACTTTTTTTTAATATGAAAAGGGTATGAAGCAGTGATTCTGATAACACAGTGGCACATAAAGGTGCTGTGATTTTAAAATGTAGCCTCAAATGTCAGTAACACTGATCCAGGTACAATTTCTTTCTGTGAGTCATAACTGGATAAGCTTAAAGCCTTGATTGTTAGAAATACATCATAGCAGCCTGTAACATGAGGCAATTCTTTTAAAGTCTCTTGGTGCAAAGCCATGTTCTGATGTGTGCAGGTGTTGAGATTGCCTGGAGTAGGTTCTCAGTAATACAACTGAGGACTAGATGTTCCTGATCACATCAAACTGCAGCATAATGAGATGGGGGACTTATATGATTTTGAAAATTCAGGATTTTAGTAGGCTATAACATGCTTAGGTGGTGGGGAAAGTTGGGGGCTTATCAGAAACAGTATGTAACAAATTGCATAGGAATATGGTTGTCAAGAACAGCCATTAAGATAAGGAGTATTACCAAGAAATACGTAAAGTAAGACCTAGGCATAGTTAGAAATCTGCAAAGCATGAACCTATGGCTCCAAAATTAGCCAGGCCCAGGTGACATTTAGCAGGACAGATGAACCTGAAGCGAAGCCAAACCTCCACTGCACCTGCCCAGAGATACGGCCTCCAGCCCAAGAGCCCCGATCACAACCACCAGGATGTTGGCAGCTCGTTATAACACAAAGAGAGAGAAGGTGGGGATGGGTGGGCAGGGAGGTGTGAGTTTGTGGGATCAATGTGTATTTATATCTGGAATCTGTCCTGAACAGGTACCCGTGGTTTGGAGGAGACATCCCCGCCATGGGTCCCAGCTGGCAATAAAACAGGTTTCTACAAATTTTGGTGGTCAAGCCTTGATTCCCGAAATCAATATCAAAGTCATGGCGCTGCTTCTGCTGTCTCCCCAGACTTAAAAAATGTAATCAGTCCTGTGACAGATCAGCATTATGTGGCTGGAAATGCAGTGCACTTTGCTTTAAGTGCCACAGGACTCAGAAGAAAGCTTCAGTGTGGCTAAAATGGGCAGTAAGTACAGAGAAAGTAAGGCCGTGCTTTTCCAGCATGAACTTCGTAGAAGAGCTCACATTCAAGCCCTTTCTGTTATGTGCTAAATTATTTTTGATAGAAATCACATACAATTAGCTCAGCATGAACTAATTGCCAACTGGGATTTCAAGATTGCTTGGGGAAAGTCGCAGCTCCTGTGTTTTGGGACAGGCTGCAGTGTCATGAGGAACTGGCACAACCCAGATTTCCTCAGCTGTCCTGCTGAGCCCTGTGCTGAAAGCAGCTTTCCCTCAGAGACAAGGGCATAACACATCATTGTGATGTGATAGTGAGCTGCACAAGTTGCCCTCACCAACTTCATACAGACAGAAATCAGGCCCAACAGAAGGATATTACTGTGTGAACTTCTGCAGAGGGCTGGCCTTCTGAACACTAGTTCCAGTGACCCATGGAGGTGAACACAGTTATGGCTCTGACACAAAATCTGTAGAAGTTTCCTGACCTGCAGACTGTATTGTAGCATCCTAAAAACTCTACTGACTTGTAACAGAGCAAGAATGAATTTGTTTCATGGTTTTACCACTTTTTGTTTCTAGAGCAGGCTCAGAAGCACTGAGGAGGAGTGGCTGACCCAAAAGAAAAGTAGGTATTGAAAACCAACTATATAATTAGGGATACCTTTCTCTTAAACCTTTTTAAGATGCTTCACTGTAGAAGTACACAACACACTGTAGAAACCAGAATATTAACGAGCATCAGGGTATGCCCAGGAGCCTTCCTTGGGGAATATGCTAAGAAAGAATCCTTCCATATCAGAAGAATATCAGTAAAAGTCAAATTGCTAAAGCTTAATGTGATGGAGTGCTTTAAATAAAAATACCTGCCACTAGGGTGTTAAATATCTGCTACAAGTGAAGAGGTATCCAGCAAGCCTTTATCAAAATTAGATCACTACCACTTTTGCCAGTGAAATGATGAAAAATTTAAAAACCTGAATAAATGAATAAATGTTTATTCACCAGTAGCAATCAGTACAGTAGAGTAATTTCTTGAAGGCTTTTAAAATTTCTATTTCCTCATTAATAGTCTCCTTTATTTTCTCTGTCTATTTAATGTATGGAGGAGGTAGATCTAACTCCTCAGCTCTCCTTCCTTTCCTTCCTTTCCTAGTTTTACCTTCCCTGCCTTGTATTTTTTCCATCCTTTTCTTCCTCTGAGGTGAGGCCTGATCCAAAGCGGACGTGGGTTTCCAGGGCAGGGATGGGAAGTAACAGTCAGTTTGTGTGGCTGGTGGGTGAGCCACAGAAACTGTAGCCCCAGGACACATGTCAGCAGTAGCACCAGCTCCTTGGGTAACACAGATGCCTCTGTGCTCTGCTGAAGTGCTCACATTCCTCAGGATGATCCAGAGGACATTGATGCTGTTCTGGCCTGCTATTCCGCTGGATGTAAGATTTAGCCATCCTGTTGCAGTGACAAGGGGGTTTTGTTTCACACAAATCTGCTCTAAAGACGCAGGGAGACCTCTGGGTGCTGGTGGTGCAGCAGCTGGGGAGTGGAAAATAGGATCAGCAAGCAGGAGCAGGGAACTAAAGTCTCCACAGCTTGACATCCAGGTGCTCGTCCTCCTATCTCAAGAAACTTTGGTGCCATGCAATAATGAAAAAACAAAAGGAATACCCTATTTTGGGGGAAAAGGACTTCCTCAGAATACCAGTCCAGACCTGCCAGTACAGGGTATATTATAGGGCAGCATTCTGCCCCGCTTTATATTAAATTATGCTAAATAAATCTGTGTGACAGTAAGGGTCTAGCCAGGAAAAAATATAAGGAATATTTCATGGTAATAATGAATAAGTGATAAATATCTAGCGACTATCTTGTTGGGAACATTTTTTGTCAGAGATCTGATTGGGCTTATTTTATGATCCCAAAGGGCATCACACATCATAGTGTGCTGAGAAGCTACAGAACAGATTGAGAAGTAGTTCTCAGTACCTAATACCTAGGGATCCTCAAAAGCCATTTCCTCTTAGGATCACATTTCCTTTGATCATTTGGGTTATTAATTACAGATACCTTGAACAAAACAAGACACTGTTACTGTACCACTCAAACAGTGTTTCATTTAAAAGCAACAAAATATTGTACTTAATTAGAGGTTCAGCTCTGGTGTCTTTTCAAGGCACTTTGGTATTGATTTTACCATGATAGCCTACTCTAACAAATATTATGCCATTGATAATAAAAGGAGCATGTAGGCATGAAAGTGTAGGAAGGAAGCACCAAAATGTTTGTCATTCAGCTTTCCAGAGCAGTTTGAGTAAAACCATTTAGAATAAATACTATATTCTATAGTTCAGAAGTGTTTGCATTTATATGGAGACCTTTCCTTTGTGCCATTTTCTTGATTGTATCAAGACCATGCTTCATCAAGTGAATTCAGGCAGAAGCATTTGAAGCTTAATTTTCTCTATGGATAAAAGGAAGCATACTTTTTCTGCCTTGGCTCTTTAGGCTAATTTTGCCTCTGTTCTGTTTTTGTCTTAACTGTATTTTGGTCATTATGGTTAAACATTAAATTAGCCATAAAATTAACCAAGTGAGTATCAATCTGCATATGTGAATGCTCACTTTACTCTTATCATGTGTTGATTCATCCTTGTCATCAAAAAATTGGATTAATTGGCTGGAAGAGTTTTATTTCTGTAACTTCTGGTCTCATAAGAAACTTTCACTAACATTTTCTTCACACTGCAATCTTACAGATGTGTGGCAGAGATATATTCAGGATTTACTGAATTGCATTCATGGGCTACCTCTCAGAAAGAAGAGGATTTCACTCCCCAGCCACATGGGTCACATTCCTGTTGGGGTGGATATGCAGAGGCAGGGGCAGGTCTGTTAGCAGGTTAAAAATTAGCACCTCCAGGCTCCTTCTCCTCCTGGCTCAGGGACCTGGAGGGGGATTGACCTTTGGTGTCATGGAGCCCTGGACCAAGCCTATGCCACCTCATGTGGCTGTTGGATGCCAGGATGGGCCTGCAGTTTGGGAGGTGTTGGAGAAGAGCTTCTCTCTGTGAGGAGAGGGGCAGTGCCTGGCCATTGGCCCTGCTGTCCCCAGGGGCCCTGAGGTACTGGGAACAAGTTTCAGATGGCTTCCCTGCCTAATTTATTTAGGGAGAAGACAGCAATCTGCAGTAATAGAGAGGGAGGAGGGGAAAAGATGCTCCTCCAGGAGAAGCAGTGCTTGTGTGACCTGCAAGGAACACCACAGGTGCCCTACAGAGCAGTGTTGATGAGCTTCTGCTTTGCAAGGCAAGAGCTTTAACTGCACTTTTCAGGCAAGATGTGGATTGCATGCATGCTAAGATAGTATAAAGTAGTTATTTAGGCAAGTTTTTAATTACCTAGGTGTTCTTGTAATTACTAAGAATTTGAACTAGCATCAAAACTCTATATGCAGGGATTTCTTGTCTAAAACAATCAAATGAACAAACCAAAAAATAAAACCCATCAACCCTTCCCCACATGGTTCCTGGTGATCAGAATTCCTACTCAATGTAGTGACATTGTTGAATCACAAAGCTTAACTTGTCAAGTACAGCACTTTACTATGTCCATACTATACCCAGTTAATGAGTTGCTCAGAAGTTTAATTCAAGCAGAGAAATAGATACTAAACTTATCCCACTTGTGCTCAGATTTTTACCTACTACTGCAACATTTGGCATTTGTCAGACTGATTGCAGTGCTTTCTTTCTAGGCTCCTGTCTTCTAATTTGTGAGCCAACAAAACAAAATTCTATTTTTTTATTAACAAAGGGAACTAAAGCTCCAGATAACTTGATTTCTTTTTTCTGTGGCTACCTTTCTTTTCTGGCTAACCCAAAAAGGGATCCCAGTTTGAATGGCATACTTGGGAGAAACCATAGCTGGAGAGTTCCAAGGCACCATTTCAGCATTCCTTCTCCCCTGGATGGGCTGAAGTATCTCCCATAATGTACCTGAACTCTTGGCAGTAAGAAGGATTGTTATCTAGGAACGTCTGAATTTCAGGTACAGAAACCGTAACTGCCAATCACCTTTAAAATTACTTTTGCCAGCCTTGGCTGAAGACTTTCTTAAATCAGCTTTTTATTAAAAACTCACTAAGAATGTGGTTTATAAAGTGCAAAATCTTGTTTTCACTAGCCTATAAATCTTCACAGTTCCTCAACAATTTACGTAACACTTTTCCTTTTTCCTCTCTGCATTGTCATGGCTGTTTGCTGCAGTGATTGAGTTTTCTTAACTGTCAGAACAATGTCAAGACAATGTGAAGACAGTGTCAAGGCAAATATAGAAGGGTGACAGTGTGAAGGAGGGAAAGAGAAAAGAGCTGTCAGTACTCAGAATGCTCTCTAGAGAAAATAGTTCCATGATAAAACCATTGTCACCATACACTGAGCAAGAGAGAATAAAGTGGAGGTAATCAAATTATGCACTAGGAACAGGTCTGGATAACAGCTTGGAGGTAAAGAAGAACTTAGACAAGCAGTTTGTGAGGATGTCTTTTGTCCATTACTCTTGTCCCATATCGTCTCCTAGATAATGCTCCCTAATACTTTTTTGTCTTTCTAAGCTGCGTACCTCAGGGAGGAAAGATGCCCACCAAGGGGAAGGTAATGGGTTTTCCCATTTGATGTGATTGCCAGACACTTTATTATGTGTCATAAGACAAGACCTCTGCTTGTGGATAGTCAGCAATGAAAGGTGCTAAGGGTCCTGCTCCCAAACCAGTTCAGAGTTAAGGCACAATTTACCTCCACAGTGTATTTTTTTCCTGAGATATCCTTGAAAAGGTGACACATTATCACAAGGATGAGCAAAGTACAGAAGTGCAGCTCATCTGGGGTTAAATTCTGGTACCAAAGCCCTGTACTACAGTTCACCTCTACTGAAGGCTTGTGCAGAGTGAGGTGCTAACCTTTAAAACAGTTTTAAAGGTTTAACCTTTAAAACAGGTTTTAAAATTAGACACTAGTCTTGCAGAAAATCTGTGAATTTCATCTTTGTGCATGTGCTCTTCCTTCCTTCTCAGCCTTAGAGATGGGGAGAATGAAAGGGTTTTCTACTATTTCTGTCCTTTCTCTGGATATCAGGATAATTGGATATGAGAGGGTTTAGATGGACATTTATCAATACACTGCAGTTCTGGAAAAACATCACCCTGTTGTCAATGATTTCTAAATAATATTATAAATCCCACTTGAAAGGTTTAAGAAAAATTTCATCATAAATAGTTCCATGAACTTCACCAAACACTTCAGGTATTATATTTTCAGATACCAGAATTAACTATTCAAAATTGAAAAGGCCAAGTATTTTGCATATATTGTATTTACATATTTATTATAATTTATTTTAAGGAGTTAGGTTGAATAGTTAACAGATTTTCTTACTTGTTGCATATGAAATAACTGAACCATAAAAATGCTTGCTTTTCTACCATTATCCTACTGCTGGTTTGTGCTTATTTGCAATTCATTAGGTATAAAAGCATCAAGCCTGGGTGACCCGTTTAGATGAACTGCAAATTTTATTGCCAGCTGCAGCAGCAATCCTCAAAGGAAGCTGCGTAAACTGATTGTAGCCTGGGTTCTGTATCACTGAAGACTGACTTTTCCCCCTTGCCCAGTTAAGGTTTTTTAACCTGAAAATAGTCTGCCATTTTGGATTGAGCATCAGCTGGAGAAGAGTGTGTTTCTTGCCTGGGGCTCAGATGCCTCCTCCCATTAGTGTTCACACCTCAGCCATCATCTCCCTCTAGTAATTGCTGGATCTCTCCAATCCTCACAAAGGAAGGGCTGTGACAAGTGAGTGACCTGATCCCTTCAAAAGAGGTAGCTAAGGGTGATCAAATGAAAGAAGTGATATGTAAATTATTACAGTCAGCAATGGAAATTACACATACAAAAAGTACCTCCATTTGTTATAAGAGTGAGTAAACATTAATGCTATTTTTATAAAAGAAATGCTTGCCAGATTACAGACCTCTCAGGCACAAGAAGAATCTGGAAGACTGCATGTGTGTCCTCCTGCTAATACATATCTATATTTATGTGTGGGTATAAAATATGAAGGGAGAAACACAAGATCTAAATGTAGTGTTTTGAACAGGGAGATTATTTGGATTATGTTCACAGCTCTCTCACTGTAAGCAAGATATTCACCTTGCCCTTCTCATCTTAGCATTCTCACCTATGAAATTGTCATGTGTCTCCTTGCAGGCTCTGAGACCAAATCTGCTTATGTGTTGTAAAACATGCAAAATACCTCATAAGAAAAAAGCTGAAATTATTTTAATGGGAGAAATTTTCTCTGCACATTTGCAAGGAAGAGAAAGAATCTAAAAGACTTCCTCCACACTTGTATGGCTGCTGGGCACAACCACACCTCTACAGATAACTTTAAAATCAGCTTTGAGAGAGTCTAAACTGATGTCTAAACTCAAACTCAAGGTACAAGCGTAAGTGCAGGGAGGACAAATGAGTTTTACAAGGTGAAATGCTGGACTGACCTTGAACATGAAAGCACAGCCCTTGGTATTAGCACAGGAAGATGTTAGATTCTAAGACTTCACTTGAGAAGCAGAATTAATTAGAGAAGATTAACAGAAATGAGGCATGTAATAGCTGGACTAGGGCATGACTGCAGTTTGAAAGGCTGAATCGCTGGACCTCTTATCAAGGTCAAGATTTTAAGAACATTTAACCTTTTTAAAGGCAAGTGACAAATTTTACGGATGTCCCTGTTGTAGCTGAACATTCATTATAGAATTCAAGCTCTGTTCTGCACACAGGAGTTTCTTCTGTGTTGCAACTGTTTTCATCCTTGATGTCTGGACACATTTCTGAGCATAAGGACTTATTCAGGGTCACATTCACATTCCTACTACTTTGCAGGAGGCCCTGAAGAGATAGTAACTGAGTCTGCACTACAATGGTAACACAACAGAGACTTTTTTTTTTCTATGATTCTAGTAACTGATTTTTTGTTTGTTTCTTTTTTTTTTTCAAATGGAGTCTGAAAATTGCAGCCTCTTTGCCACATACTTTCCACTTCACAATTTTTTCTGTCACTAACCAGCTTCCAACATACTCTAAAAACCTTTTATTACTGAATGGTAAAAAAAGTATCAGAATTAGTGAGACAGCACTTCTGATACACTCCCTGAAATGACTGCTTTACCAGCAATGTAGTAATGGGCTCAGCTAAAACCCAAGTGGTTCACATGGAACAGAAAGTGTTGGAAGGGACTATTTAGTGATCATCTAGTCCAAGCCATTGGATCAATTAGAGCAGAAAGCTCAGCACCCATTGCCTGTGATGTGACTGCTTCTCGGAACTTTCTGTAATGATTTAGTATAAATTTCTTATTTTTGGAAAGCCACATTTACTGTAAGCATGTGGAACCACATGCCTGTAGTTAATGAGTATTGGTGCTCAGGGATTGCAGAAAAGAAGCAGTCACCCGTGAAGACCCAAAATTCTTCAGGCTGTTTCAGGGCCCTTGCATAAAAGATGTGCAGGTTTAAAAGACAGGAAAATCAATCTCTCAGCTCCCTAAGTGTTTGTAGTTATGCTAATAAAAGGAAGGGGTTTTCCCCTGCCTGTAGAAATGTTGGCACAATATATCTGAAACTAAAGCATGGTTAAATAACATTGGCAGTTTTTGTGTGAGTGCCCTCTAGAACGTTTCTATGTTAGCCCAAAGAAAAAACTGTGCAATTCAAGATGCAAAACACATTTGTGATGCTGCTTATCTCTTGCACAAAAATCTCAGTAAGTGTAATAACAGTCTCCATTTGCTTCTAATAGTATGGAAGAATGCAGTTCCCTCAAACTTTAGTTTAAGAGCTGGACTATAACAAGGAGAGTGATTGTTGCCAGCCAATCAAAGTATCAATCTCAAATATCTCAAAAGACATCATTCTCCATCTCCTTGAAAAGAAACCACTCTTGATTACAGCCCCTGACTTCCTGGTGTCATAAATAAAACCATGCTGGTCCTTGCTGGACATAACACAGCATCTTCAGTGGAATAATTGGAATTAAGAAGTGAAACCAGAAGAATCAAACTGAAATAAACTCTGCTCAATGTTCCTTGTGGAATAGCAGAATTATGAGCAAGAGCTTGTGTGACTGTAGCAAAATCATTGCTAGCTTGGAGGCTTTAGCTGGGGATACAGGAGGGCCATTGTAGGGTATTTTCTGTGATCCCTGGGCAGTGAGAACACTTACAGAGATCTCTTGGAACACAAAGTACCTGCATGAATCTGTGTGCAATTCCCCAAACAAAATGAAAAATGGAGTGTTTATGACTTTAAGGCTATAATAGCAGTGCTGTAAAAATAGATCTGATTTTGTTCTCCTGTGTGCAGAGAACTACATTTCCCCTTTTTTTATTCCTTTCTATTGCTTGTCAGATCATTAGGTCAGTCTGTTTGCTGGAAAGATTTTTATATCCAGATCCCTCAAAGGTGTTCAGTGTCAATCCTTCCTTTTGTTTAATTCCATTAAAGTTTTGCTCCAAACACCTTTCAGTCTTGTCACTTCACTACTGTGGAAAATGGTAGCAGTTCCAAGTTGCCCACTTGCTTTTTAGGAAACACAATATTCTTTGGAAAAATCCTTTTGAATGTGAAAATGCAATTAATTTTAGTAACTTAATCTTCTTGCACTTTTCCGTGAGCTCCAAAATGGGGATATGTTAGACTGAATCGAATCAGACATTTAAGACATACTCATGAGAAAACAGAACAGATAATTCTTGTTATTTCAAACTGAAGGCATTTTTACAAGGATTGAGGCTTGAAAATGTTCAGTACCATTAGTATTACAATTTGAATTACAATTCAGGGCTGAAATGTAATTGAATTAAATACAGTCAGCTGTATTTAATGAGAAGGGATGGGCTCAGGTTTTTTTCAGCAAAACTGAATTGTTGAGTCCTGCAAAATTATAACTAGACATTTGCTTTTTGCAGTTGCATTGCAGCGGCACCTACTTGAAGAAGGTGCTTCAAAAGCAGCTGTGATACCACACCTGGTATGGCAAATCACCCATGAGTCTGAACACAATGAGTGTCCACACAACTGAAAGAAGAGATCAGGCTCTGCTTTATGCAGTGAAGACCCCACAGTATAACTCACCACCCTCCCAACAGCTGAAAAGAGAGCCCCTAGAGTGTGTCTGAACTAAAACACATCACCCTGCTGCTCCTTGGACATCAGCCACCTCTGCTGCAGGAAGGGTGCAGATGTGCTGGCTGTGAGAAAGGCAAAAACACTACAGAGGTCTGACACCGTGTAAAAAATCCTAACTGTGACTGCTCCTCTCCAACAGCTCCTTAATTTCCTTTGATAATATCATAGAGGATAGATAGAGAAGGTCCCAGTCTTGTGAAATAAGCAAACAGAGGCTGCATAACAAAAGAAATGTGCAATGCCAGTAAGAAGCCAGGGTATTACACTGATTGCATCAGAGCTATTAATTGGGATGAAAATATGCAAGGCCCTTGTAAGCTCTTCTTTTGTCTGTTCAATCCTAAAAGAATTCTAAAAGTCAGCTTCCACTGATTCCTACGATAAAATGTAGGAAAATATGAAGAATGTGTTTGTGGAATGATACATATTGCCACAAAGCTTAGCTAAACACATCTGAAGCTACTGCTGTATACAGATGTCTTTTCAAGGCTACATTATTACACTCACCTCACACCTCATATCTCACTCTAGCGAGAGTTTTGGATTCCCTGCTGTGAGTAATCTGTCAGTGCAGGTTACTAAAATTGCAGTTGCTTGGATCCTTGCAGACTGATGACCGTCATTCTGAGTCTTTGCTTTGGCTTCCTGTCAAATCTCATTGTTTTCAAAGTCCTCTAGCTTACATTCAAAGAAGGAAAGAAAGATGTCACAGTCAAATTCAGAGCTAGTGCTCTCCTTGTGAAAGAAAGAGCTAATGAAGTGTTCTGTATCATCCCGCTGGAAACCCAAACAAGAGAGACTGGAATAGTCAAGGGAAGAGTGTGGCCTCAGTATGCTGCCTCTTATGCTGCCTCTTATGCTGCCTCTAGCCTCCCTGGCCGTCTGAATGTGAATTAGAGCATCTCTGGCCTTTATTTCAGAGGACAGTAAGACTTTGGTAGTACCACAGTATAGGAACATAGTTGTACCTCTCAGAAACCTCAGCAAAGGGACTGTCAGGCTATTATGTCCCTGGCTGAGCTCTAAGGGAGGGGTACAAAGTTTTGTATGTTTACTCACAGCCTTGATCTCAATCACTGTGATTGAGGGCACTTTGAAGGAATGTGTCCTGTCTGCAAAGCCCTGGACTAATGCAGTTAAAGATGGTTTGTCTATCTCATTATTCAAGGAAAAGTTTAAGGGACTAGGCTGCCAGTATGTTCAGCCTTGGGCAGGCAAGCAAGAGCAGTAAAAAGAAGCAAGGAGTTGCCCCCTTGCCCGCCAGCATCCACCCAGGCCACCATTATTCAGGCATAGCATTTCCCAGCACAGAAGGCTGTACCAGGCAAGTGCCCTGATCCTTAGCTGCTGGAGAGGGAACACTGTAATGGGTTAGCAGCCCATGCCCCTTTTCTACCCATAGAAATATTTAGCTCTTGAAATATTCTGATTTCTGTCCCTGCTAATAAGATTCCAGGCAGGCAGAAGCTGCCCTAACCCTGAAGTTGCAGCAGCCTTGCTTTGTTGATGCCTGGAGAAGGACGTTTTGCTGGGCTGCAGTGGCAGCTGCGTGGTGCTTGCCCAGAGGCCCTGTCAGCTGCAGTCTTTGTCAAAGATGGAAGCAGATTCCTATTGACCCATTTTATGGGTGAGTAAAATATAATCAATATAAACTAAACATAAGAATCTCATTGGAAAAGAGTTTATGTGGGTTGTTGGGTTTTTTTACTGTTTGCTGATGTGAGAGGGCTTTCATATGATATAGCACTTGTAATGGCTGACGAAAGAGGGAAGTACAGTGAGAACTGACAAAACAAGTCAGTCCCTAAAACCAACAAATTAATCTGTGATATCAATTTGAAAAATAATATGTATCACATATCTCCTTGCTGCCTACTGTCTGTGACTCCAGATGAGTCAATTAGTTTTTAAGGCTTTCCTTAGAAAATGTAAATATCAGAACTTTTTTTCCATTTTTGGGCCACCACAAAGAGCAAGGGAATACTCAAGCTTGCCTAGAGATTGAGGCATTGTTTGAAAGATTTTCTTAATGCTGGGATGTGAATTATAAAAACAAATCCAAAAGCAGAAGTATCCCTGGGAGGTCTTTGGCTGCAAAGCCCTGTAGGCAGGATCAAAGGCAGTGAGGTTGCTATTTCTCTGACTTATTTATTAGAGAGAGTTAAGTAACGTAGACTAAGACATATTTGTTTATTGCTTTGTAGCTGGCTGGATACATATATATAAACCTTAATATTTCATAAATAAGTGATTTTTTCTGCCATCAAAATAAAATATTAAACTTCTCTTGGATGAAGCAGAACTCGTATTCCAATGTTAATTTGCTGCACTGTATCCAGAACAGCCAGTTTGAACAGTTTCCTAGGAATCTACTGCTATTTGTTTTTGTGTAATGAGTTCCAGTCTTGCATTGCTTTTTCATATGAAGTGAGAAGCTGGCAGGTTCAGCAGGCAAACTATGTTTTTCATTCCTTCTCAGGTTTCTGAATTTTCAGAAATTTTGAAATTTTGGTATTGATAATCCATTCATTAATTATATTTTTTTGCATCATACTGTCAACATATCAAATATACTCAAAATGCAAATAAAAATGTTAGTTATTTCACTCCAAAAGCTGGAAATCAAACTACATGGCCTCTAGCAGGGGGATACTTTCTGTTCTCATTGCAATCAGTGCCTTCAGTAGCCAAAATGCTTATTTCAAGTCTAAAAATAAGTGTTCTTTATGTCTCAAAGAACGAGAGTAAATTATTTTTGCATTGAAGTTTAGGCAACAATTCTGTTTTTACTGCAACACAGGGGGCTGGGTACAAGCCTGTCTTTGCACAGCACATAATCCCCAGTTGTGCAGAAGGGAAGGGAGCCATCTGCATACTCTGCCCCAGAGCTATGCCTGAGCTGCCCTGGAGCCTCAGTGCCACCACAGCCCTTGGGACAAATTCCTACCTGTGCCTCCGTGGGGCTCTGTCCCCTGAGACCTTCACAGATCCTCCCCCAGGGTGGTGCTGACTGCCTGTGGTCTGTTTAACACCAGCTGTGAGACAGCTGTCTAGACAATCTCTGGCAGATTTTATTTAATCTGTTCATTAAAAAGTTCTTCACAATACAGTGTCTTCTTCAGTTGGGAAAGTTCACACATATCTTCCCTGATGTACATGGAATCTATTATTTTCCAAAGTCTACCCTTCCAGAGCTCATAGGGAGCAACTGATCTCATCACCATCCTTGACTGCCATTCTTTTTTGTGGAGGTAAGACTGTAATCATGTCTTCCCTCAGGCTTATCTTCCTGTGACCCTTTCTAAATTCTTTCTATTTTTTCTGTCCCTTTCCAGCATTTTCCTAATTGCCCCCTCTTGCTCAGAGCAGCACTCAAACGTGGATACAGCCAGTACTGAACAGCGCCTTGATTGTTCTCCTATATCTTACATGTCATTTTACTGTCAACCACAACAGAAATTTTGCCCTTCCCTGTAACTTTTCAGTGGGGAAGTGTCAAATTTGGCCATCAAAATTTGATCACTCTCTAAACAGCACCGGGTTGTTTTTTTTCTGAGCTTCCTCTAACAGAGAGGAAAAGGTGTAGAGATTTGCACCAGGAAAAGACTCCCTAGATTCTTTAGGTTTATCAAAGTAACAAGGGGAGAACAAAAGACTGTGGAGAGAGAGAGAGAGAGAGAGAGAGAGAGATAAACTTTCTGTGAGGACACCTTTGAAAGGTTTATGCATATGTTGTGTATATATTCAACCTGCTTACAGAGATTGATCCATGTCTGGCTGCAGAATTCCCTTTTTGTCCCGTGACTGTGAATACATCATTCAGTGGTATGTCCTGTATTGCCAAAATCACTGTTGTTTGAGGGGTAAATTTTTGAAGCTGATATCTTGCACTGTAATTTCTGAATGACAAAATGGGATGTGGGGAATTGTTTAATCTCCAGAGGTTCTTAGTGGTGACCGTTCCCAAGTTACAAAGCACACAGCAGAAAGAGGGTCTGTAAACTGGTATCCTTACTCTGCTCTTATAACGGGAGGTGTACCACCCTAAAGGTGCTTTGTAATAATTTGAACTGAGTGGCTCAAGTACAGTTGTGGTTGGGATGTTCTTAATGTCACTTTTACACATTTATCTTGCCCTTTTTTTAAAGCTAGAGGGCTACTAGTTTTCATTCTTAAGATTTAATTTCATTCCAGAGATGATGATGCTATCCATTATAAAACATATAAATGAAAAGATTAAAAAAACCCCAACCCAGCGTTACAACTGGGTCTAGAAGCTGTTGCTTTTAACTTACTGGAAATGATGGCAGACATCTGAAGGATGTTTAATTTTTACTGTGCTCCAGATACAATGTGTGACAGCCTGGAGGGAGGGCAGCTGCAGGGCTGCAGATGCCTGTGCTCAGAGGCTGCTGAGAGCAGCTCTGACAGGCTCAGCTCCACGGAGGGCTAATGAGGAGGTGCCGAATGGGATGTGAAGTCATCAAACCACACTAACAAGACTTTGCTGGAAAGCTCCTTACATCATCTGAGTATGCATGAGGGATGAGCAGTGTGAGCAAAACCACAAATCTCTTTATAAGCAGGGCTTTATTCCTAACACAGTAATTAAGCAGTAATTAGATGTTTTGTGAGTAATGGGAGCAGTTGTGTGAAATTAAGAGTTCTTGTCCATGGGGAAAAATTGCATAGTGCCAGCATCTCAGAGGGGTGGAAAAAGGCTGCAAGTAAAGCTCAGATATTTTGCTCATGTCAATAGCAATCCCAAATGAATTTCCATTCTTAATTTATGAACATTTGAACAATTTATGAAGCATTCATTTTGAATTTTATAAATAATAAATTTTTTCAGCTCTGCTGAAAGGTCACTAAAATGGAGAAAAATAGAATCACAGAATGATTTGGGTTGAAAAGGACCTTAAAGATCATCTAGTTTGAACACTCCTGCCGTGAGCAGGGACAACTTCCACTAGACCAGGACTTGAACACTTTCAGAGATGGAGCATCCACAGCTTATAAGGGCAATAGCTTTGACCTTAAAATATTATTTTTCTGTATTTTTCCCGGAAGGAAGACAATTTTGCAGTAGTGATAGGTATTCATTGTAAAACTTGTTAAAAATCAGTACTTGAATGTTAAATTAAAAGATTTTGAACTTGACTTCAGACAGAAACACTTCCAAAACTGATTTGTAAATATACCTGTATTTATCAGAATTTCTCTTCCTCTATTTCATAAGCAACTCTCTGCCCACAGTTTCATGCCTGTAATTACTGTTAGACCATAATATGGCACCAATGAGTTATCAGTGCTGTTCTGGATTTGGAGCATGCTTACTGTCACCTGTTGTACATACCAATTCATGTTCCCTCCTTACACAGAGCTGGGCATCTCTGGATGCCCCCTGATTAATTTTCTGTGAGTAGTTCATTTGCTATGATTTGTATAAACAAATGATATTCACAAAATGCCATATAAACCAAACTTGTATTGAACACTTGCATACAGAGTTCATATTTACTTTCCAAATTGTTTAGAATAAATAGTTATAAGGAACATTCTGCCTTTAAGCAGGACCTAAGATTAGAATCCTTTGGGAGAAGACAACTCCAGTAAACCGATTTTAAAAACATAATGGCTGATACAATTTCTCTAAATATCATCAATCACCTCTGTTCAATTTTATCCTCAGCTTTTCTGTCTTGGTCTTTCTCAGCTTTAATTTTTAAGTATGGAAGTAATTGCAGTCAATTATTCTGCTTCTGTTTCTGTCTTACCTGTTAACAGCTATCTTTTTATTAACAGAAACCTAGCAGTTTCAAATGAGGTACAAACTTTTTAAAGAGAAAACACCGATCAAGATCATTAAATACACAACATTGACAGACAGAGATATGGTCCTGAGCCTGGTTCTGGCTCCCAGTGCAGCTGCTCCATGCTGGTATATCAATTTATATCACACTGGGGCAACAGCCACTGTTCTCCCTGAGAAAGTTCTCCAAGACTGAAAAGCCCCTTGCTTGGGACTGGCCATATGTCCATAACTCAGTGAAAACCTGTGCCATATCCAAGATGTCATCCCAGTTAAGTGGGCTAAGAAAAAGGAATAAAATTACATGCAATCACTTTCCTTGCCTTTGGCATCCTGCATTGAGCAAAGCTCACCCAAGGGGAAAGCCAAAACTTGTATTTATCTTCTTTCTTTAAAATGATTCCTGGGGGCTATTTTCCTTGTTTTCATTCTAGCAATGTTTTCTTTGTGCATGATGTTTGTAATGTGACCTTCTTAATTTGTAAGATCTTAACTTTTCATTCCCATTCCCAAAGTGAATTTTATATTTTATATAGATCCCATATATATATCCCATTTTATATTTTGTTCTGATTTGCCAGTATTAGAGACATCCTACACTATGTAGACTTTAAATATTGTTTTGTGAAACTTAAAGGTCTGGTCTCTTTTTTTTTTTTTTGG
>VWYI01027904.1:0-15935 GCA_013399455.1 Anthoscopus minutus | reverse complement strand
TGGGGGGGGTGTGGTATGTGTTGTGGTTAGTTAATTTAGAAAAAGGACTTTGGCTTCCCTGATTCACATCAGTATACCCCCAAAAAGAAAATTGCTAGCATAAAATGATGTTTCGATTACATTCTGTATTTTTCTTGTATTTTCAAGCGTGGGATCTTTTTGTCAGTGCTGATTGATTCAACTGCATCTGTTTTCTTTTTAGTCTTTAATTTATGTTGGGCTGCAAACTGTCCAAGTAACAATCTGAGCAATGCAGCAACAGAAGGTGACCCAGATTACACAACACTGTATGCTAATGCCAAGCCTTCTTGTTTAATGGCAGCTGCTCAAAGCTTTGTGTTATTACTATTCACATGCAACAGACACAAATCAAACAGCCTCCTCAGGCACACATCCCACAGATCTTCATTTTAAACATGTTCAAGAGCTGCTGCTTTTCATACACACACAGCAGCCTCACCAGTTGAGGCCATTTAACTTCCTTGGCTTGCATTTACTCTCAGCCATCTGACACAATTATCAAGGAAACCCATTGTGACTTCCGCTATTTTGCACACTTCTGTTTATGTGGAAGTTTGCTGAGAATACTTTTTCTCTATAAAAGGAGTAGGACTTTCATGCTCGCTCATAATGGACATATTTTGCAACACCAAATACATCACAATTTTTTAATAACTGCTTTCTCTAGAGGCTGTATTTAAAAAAAGCATATATAATAAAGCAATACTACTGAAAAAAATAACATGAATAGTGTAAGCGGAGGATAAATTAGTCTAGATTTCAATCAGAAAGGTTTAGATTTACTGAATGAAGCAGACTTTAAAATATAGGTACAGTTTTAGCAAAATAATTTATTGCTTTACCTTGAATATGTGAAGCAACAAAATGTTCTCATTCCTTATAAAAAAAAAACAATGTCGAAGCATGGAGATCAGGAAATCTATCAAGCAACGAGTTCACACAACTTAGTTCCATGGACCAAATTTTTTTGGCATCTCCATCAAATTTTTAAAGCCTTCTGACAACACAATCTTTCTGCTAGAAGTGCATGTCTAACCATCTCCCCAGAGGACATGTCAGAACAATAAGAAAAAGTGCAAATCTTACTTTTTAAATGGATGAGCAACAAAAAACTGAGGTAGAAGATAAGTAGAGAGTTAATTCTTGAATGAGCCATATTCATCTTGATAGGACATCCTCCGCCGAGGTGCCTGTTGTCCAAAAGGCTGGTGCTGGTCCTCACTGCATTCTCCTCATGTCAGAAGCTAAGGGCACACCCGGGGCAGCCAGCCCCCTACGAGCCATCTCTGCCCGTCCCCCTCATCAGCCTGCTCACTGCAAAGCTGCAGACTTTGATTCAAAAGGCAGTTGTACTTGTTAAGGTTTTTCTTCGGCAGGTCCGAGTGATTTTTCAAACCTGGTGCAGATTTATGTGGGAGATGGACTGGAGTCTTCCCCCGCCTTGGGGAATGGTGCCCCCGCAGTGCAGCCAAGGCACAGCGCACCCGGAGTGCCCAAACCTGATCACTCATTATCTCCCACCAAACCACAGCTACACCACACTCCTAATCCACAATGCAAACACCTGATGTTTTCTTGCACAATCAGCTCACAAACACTTTCTGCTTTCTGATTTTTTCTGTTATATTACACCGTTAGCACATGAAGTGAAAAGATGAAACATCCACGTTCTAAGCCTTTTTAGTTAGTGAGATGTTAGCCTGCTCTCTTCCTCAGTATTAATTTTTTGTTTTGTTGGTATTGTTTACACTGGAGGGACTAAAAAGCACACTTCTAGGAGCTGGCACAAGACCTCTGAGCTTCATCAGGTTGTGTTGCAATCTTGTACTGCTCATGGAGGAACCAGTCTCTTACAGAACCAGAAGGTGTCACAGCAGGATCGATTAGAGAAGGAGATGGTGGGAGGGCATGGACTCCATTTGGTTTTAGCCCGGGCCGGCATTAAAGGGCTGGTATTAAGTGCCATCAGCCTGCCCGTCCGTACAAGGAGAGCCTTCGTCAGCTGCCACAGCAGCTCCTCACCCCTGCACAGCACAGGCAAAGTGCTGCTTGTCCTCAGTGCTGTCTGTGTGTAGTGCCTCATCCATGGATCACGACTTTGTTCAGGGATAAAATCCTTGTCCTGCTCTAGCAGAAGGGAAAGTGAGGGCAGACAAGCAGCAGCCCCAGGAGCTGTATTCATACCATGATCCAGTTCAAACTCTGGCCCTCTGGCACCTCACACATCCAGTCTGTGGGGAAGCTGTGCCAAAGCAATTAGTGCCACAGCACCATTCTGGCTCTCAGACCAAGACAGAGACAAGCTGCCTGTTTGGCAGCTTTCCTCTTTCCACCACCTTCACCTCTACCAATCCTCCTGGTCTTCAGCTCTTGGCACTTACTCTTCTTGCCTCAGAGAGAATCCGAGCATTCCCAAGCCCAGGAACAGCCTGAAAAATCTGCTTGGTCATTGCTATGTTGTTACTGTCACAGAGGTAGCACTCAATACATTTGGTATTGTGTTTGTTCTCCCTACTTCAGCAGAATGTTAATCCCCAGTTCAGGAAGCCTTTGATAATAAATTTAATTTTACATGTACTCATAACTGAACAAAGTACAAGCTGAAATTTAAGTATATGCTGAAGGCCTCAGATGAGTAGGGAGCAGACTGTTGATGCCAACATGAATTCACTAAAACTGTTTATAATAAATAGGTAGGTACTTTCATATCACTCATTAAGCTCAGTGAACTGATTAATTAAAAAATTTCTCCTGCACAAAGCTCCTCCTTCTTTCCCATCTCATTTACGTGGAGCTGTACTTACCCACTGCTGACTGTGGCACACCTTTCCAGACCCTCTCTCCCTTCTCCCGGCACCAGCAGTTCAAGCAGCTGTTGCTTCCCAGGAAGCCTCCATCCTCCCACTCCCCTGAGCCTCCCTATCCTGCTCACCATCTCTGATCTCTCTGATGACAAACCAGGCTGGATTTCCTGGCCAAATGTCATGGGCTATGAACATTATGATGAATAGGGGTCCTAGTGGAAAGTACATAGATTAACTATCAAGTTAAATATAATTAAATGGCTAATTGTAGTTTTTAGCTGCTTCGCTTTCCGTAATCCTCTTTCTTTTATATTTACATTTCTAGTTGTTTGGATGTTTTCTTCTCCTTGCCATGTATCTACTTAGTTCTGTTTGAAATTATGCAGTAAGATATATAATTATTACAATGTGAGCATGAAAATACCACTGTCATCTGGGAATTCTTTTGTCAGGCTAAATGATGCAGTTTAGCTCAGTGCTGATTGCCTGCTTTAAGTGCATTATTATTTAAATTTGTCACTATATAACTTACCTAGAACAACAATATTTTTTGGATTCATATTCTAGTCAATTTGAAAAAAAATCCTGAGAGTATTCAGTAAGATACACCCCAAATTTAAGCAAATACTAAGTTTTCAGTTCTGAGGAATATATGGTAAGTACTTCAAGAAAAGTCACATCTATTAAATCTGAATATTTTTCTGAAAAATACTTAAGTACCTGTAAAATCTATACCCTGAGGAAACAGCAGTTCTCAGACATGAGGATACGCCACCAATCTGAGAACTTAAATGTATTGTATTAACATGTATGTTGACATTGGAATTAAATACTCTGCCATGTAACTCTTTGGTAATTACAAAACATACAGCAAGTATATTAACACCTCCTAGGTGTTTTGGAAGTTATTAAAATGTAATCACTTTCAGAATAACCAAAAAAGCTGCCTTTTTCAACCTGTTTGAAACTTAGCCCTGCATTTCCCAATGACTTTGTTCAAATTTTTATTCTTTTTTGTGAGTTATTCATATCCCAGACTTTAATGGGGAATAAACTAAATTAACTTCCCTGATTCCCTGAAGTTGCCTACAGAAAGAGGTTTGAATTTCTGCAACCATACAATTTGTACACAGTGAAACATCACATCTAAATATAATTTCCATGCTTTCTCAGTACAGCTTAGCTTTGATGAGATTCTGCAGTCACAAAAGTCAGAGGCATTTTCTCAGGGAAAAGGGATTTGTGTTGTCACTTGCTTTCACTTAAGTACTGCCTTTTCTCTTCTGATTGCTTCCGTGCAACAATGACAGAGTGGTGTGGTATTAGACTACACTAGTTAGTGTCATTTCTTCTAGGACATTTTATGCAACTCTGTCCAACTAATTTTATTATCTAACATCTATTGCCTCCTGATATAAGCCGTGTTTTCAATTTTCAGGTGACAGCAGTACTAATTAATTGTATCTCTCACTGCTTCTCACTGCTAGGCATGTTTTCTGACTGTTCAATGTTGCTCCAATTTAAAGTGCAATTTTTATTGATGCCATCCTCTGCCTTCTAGGTCAAATATATTTACAGGTGATTTTCCTAAGTAATTGGCACCTTTTTTCCAATGTTTCTGTAGTTTTAATGTAAACTACAAAATGAACAGAAAGTACAATCGTTAAGTAATTCAAGTAAAGTGTAAAATTATCTTGCAAGTGGAAGAGATGAGTTTACAAAATGCCAGATGCTGACTAACCTGAAGCTTTCATTAAAAATCCCTTTGTTCACTGGCAAGTAAGGCACTGGTAATAGTCAGGAACAGGTGGGTGATTTCATGGAAGAGTGGCTGCACTAAGGATAACATTTGTCCTAGCGAGGTTTTGGAAATGCAGAACTCAGCTGGACAGTGGCCCTCTGCAACCTGCTCAAACTAGATGTGCTTTGAGCAGGTGGTCCTTTCCAACCATATATTCCTGCAATTCTCTGAATATAGAGATTTCCTAGACTTCCTGTACAAGCTCTATTAGCTCAGTACCCAGCTCTGCATGCCTGTTTTTCCCTAGGGTCTCTGTTTTTCCCTAGAGTCTTTCTTACTCATATTCAATGGTGCTTCTTGTGTACATCTCTTACATTCTTGCTGAATTTCATCAGGGATGAAATTAGGATTCTAAATTTCATTGGTGTTCCCAGTTCACCAATGGGAGAGCTTAATTTATAAAAAACTATGGAGCATTCAAGCATGAAGTCACTCTGGTCTGACATCCTGGTTTGGCATTAAAATACATTCTGAAGTGTTTATTGGAAACTGAGGATGAAAGAGATTGGTAGAACAATGGATGTGACCAAGTCATCCAGATCATCTTTCTGTTTATGGTACTTTATGTACCTCTTCAGTAAACATCTGATAATTTTTTTTCTTCAGCTTGTTGCATAAGTGGACAAAACAAGGCAATGGATAAACCAATGTGAATAAGGATGGCTGAAAGGTCTTGTAGATAAAGTTGTATTGTAAGAGGAGGTTGTTCACCTCATTAACACCACTATAGATCTATTTGCATTTTAATTAGGCTCCTTGCCTTGCAACAAGGACAACTCTGATTGCAACTCTTGGTTTCCTGCAACACTTTCAAAGTTTACCACTCACAAAATAACTGGGCAAGAGAGAACTGGAATCCCCTTTGGCCCAAATGTTTTCAGAGACAAATATTTGATGACTATATTTAACTTCTTAGTCTATAAATGTTACGTCTTTTGAGCTTTCTTTTCTTTTTTATTAGGATGTACAAATTATACAAATATTTGGGGTTTTCAACTCTTGCTTTGCTCCTTTTATGTCTTTCTCAGATAGAGTAAAGCACTAGAGCATGACCTGTTGGTTCTGCCTATTTTCAGATAACAAATGTTTTTATGAAACTGAAGGGCTTTATCTTAACTTGTAAAATTATTTTGCAAGGTCTGCCAAGAATATTGCTTTCTTAAAATGCAAAACATTTTAAAAAATTATGACTACTTTTTCCCATGGTAGCCACTTTCCTACTGAATAATGAGGGATTTCTACGTGCCAACCTAAAACACAAATTTAACCAAATGTTTGGTTTTTGTTTTAATCATTACAGGAGTGTCAAGGTGATTTGCTCCGATAGCTCTCATTTTGGATGTGACAGAAATAGTGGGAGCAATAAAAGCTGTTCTGGTTTTCATATGAAGTCTCTCCTGAGTCTTTTACACATAGCTAGGCAAAACAAAGTGGCTGTGCAAGATAGGACAGGATTCCCCTGGGACCTACAGAAGTCAATAAAGTGTGTGATTCACTCAATTCTTATCTTTAATGAATTTTTTTGAAATAACATGTTTTTATCATATTGGACGTGGCTGGAAAGCTGGGATCAGGAAGCAGGGAAGCAAGAGGCATCACCAGGGCAGCAACTTCAATCAGATGAGTGCTAGGTCAAGTCTTGTCAATGCAGATGAAAATTGGCAATTAGTATTCTGTATCTTGCTGCTAATGAACCATCTAATCAGGAAGTTTCTGTCTGTACCAATAAGCTTTCTGTGAGTGTCAAGGTTATAGGAGAACTTGAGAAAATGAGGCAAATTGTGTTTTTAGAAAGGCACTGATATATTAAGTTCTAAATGGGTTGTACATTTCTTTTTCCCTCTATGCTTTTCACTTCAGCAGAACAGACATGTTAACAGTCTTACAAATCCTCTTTTAAACTATGAACCAGAAAGACCCAAACATGAAAGTATTCAAATTAAATTGAAAATCCTATCTGTTACAGGCAACATAGTTGTATAGTTCAGCCACAGTTTCAGAGGTATTTGGAAAAGATTTACATAGGTTTGAAGCATGATTTCATCTAATCAATACAAAGTGGTTTTAGGCGGAATTCATACCCAACAATTCCAGCAGGCAACAGTGTAGAGGAGGAAAAAGAGCAAGACCCGGGAAGGCAGGATTAGTAACCAAATATGCTTAATTTTAACATACAATTTGAATGGAAACATTTTACTTCTGGTAAACACTGCAATTGTCCTAGGGACAGGGCAGGATGATGACTACAGTCATGTGGAGAGGCTGGGTAGGAGGAGATGCTTCTAAAACTGTTGTTTAAATTTTGGTCTTTGCAAATAGAGAAAGGTGACAACACACTTGGTTTCACAGCTAAGCAAGCACTGTCACTGAGTGACACAAAACTAATTCTTTCCCTGGTTTTCTTCACTGTACTTATAGTGCTAAATCATTTTGAAGTAGTTAAATTTGCAATGCAAAACACCATTAACTCTCACAAAGTAACTTTTCTAACAGGCAAATACAGAAGTTTCTTCATTTTTCATGATCTCTAATACCCATTATAACTTTTTTTCCCTCCTCTGTATTCAGTCATTGTATATTGAGTGTGACAAGGTTTGGAAAAGCATCTGACGATTTGGATCTCCTGGATTTGCAGGTTTTCAGTTGAAGGATGTGACTTCCAGGAAGTACAAAGCAGAATTTTCCTGTAGGCATCTCTGAAGTGTCTTGGTGTGGATTGTGGCAAGCACTAAATTCCTCTTGGAAATCTTGGCCTCTGTGTTGAAGTATTAGATAATATTATGGGAACAATAAGCAGCAATAGGGTGCCCCAAAGGGATTTCAAGTTTCTGCAAAGATTGGGTAAGACAGCATTCATCTTAATGCCAATGCCTTTCTCAAAGGCTGCAGCTTTGTACTGAACTAAATCCTGAAGGTTTGTCAGTTTGAATTACATTGTTCACAAGGTAAAATGAAATATTCTGTCTTCCAAACTTGTGCTGATTGAGATTATCTCACACCTGCTTCAACCACTGGTGATGATGTTGACCTCAGTGATGATGACGTATGTGATGTGATATCATCATGTTCCAATGCCAGTGAAAGGAAAACACCCCTTGGATAGAGGAGGCATAGTTTGACCTCTAAGCATCATGTTGGATGTGAAAGGGGGAGGGAGAAGATATTACTACTGTAGCTGACTTTTATTCTTCAAGTGTCCAGAGAGCCGCTCAAATCACCAGGTGGTTTGTTGTGAACTGCATCTTAATTTTTGTGTGTGGGCAAGCTGAGATTTTTGAATATGTTGAACTTCATGCAGTGCTTCCAATTTTCCTGGATATCAAGTATTTTTCATGTTTTATCTCCTGGTTTTTTTTTTAGTGGCATTTTTTGAGTAAGTTTTTCCAATACACTGAAAGCCTGGGTGAATATGCTTTTGTTGTCCATGTGCAGGTGCTGAGACCTCTGGTCTTAGCACCTAGATTTGACTTTAGCACCAACATTCACCAAACACAGTTTTGTGGGACTGTGACTTCTAAATCTGAGAGTTCCTGAGTTTCTAGAGTACAAAAATTCCTAAGCCAGCACTTCCAATGTAATTACCATTATCAGAGAAGCAAGATTTTGCTGCAAACTGCATTTTCAGTGTCTTGACTAAGGAAGTTGTTTAAAAAAGAAGTGTTCACAGTAGCAAACAAGAAATCTCCACAGCAGCATGGCCCATACATGTTGCTAGAGCTCCTCACGCAGACAGGGTAAGATTTCCTCTTAGCTTACAACTGTATGGGAACTGAACCAGCTGGGATGGATAGTGGCTTAACTCAGGTGACTTGTGCAGAAGGTATAAACCTGAGACCTGAGCGGCAGGATACTGAAAGAATGGAAATTAGGACGCTTCTGGGATCATTCCATAAGAGGCCATGTGTCTGGTTCTCAGTTGGTTTGGGACCTGTCACATATAAGGTCATGTCCCTGGTCTGCATTCACAATTGGCCCCCTGCCCTCAGGTACCCCTATATTTTGTTAGGTTCGCCATGCCCCTTGGGCTTTGGAGCTTGTTGCCAGGATGTGCGGTTTCTGCATTTGTTATTTTATCATCATTAATGTATTTTGGGCAACTCCATCATTCCTTTCCCTCTGTTTTGCCATGCTCACCCGGCCAGATCAGACTTGGAGTTGCAGTGAACTGACTGTGACACAACTGCACTCAGAATTGAGGATGTTGCCACTGGTGTGACACAGTGATGAGAAGCTCCACACCCTCACAACACTTTTGAAAGACCTTGAGTCCCCAAAGCTATACCTACGGGCACGACTCACATGCCTGAAGAACAGCAAATGATGAGCTTTTTCAGAAAGCTCTGAAAGTTGCTAAATGGACTATAGCCTAAAGACACAGCTCACTTTTCCAAAATAAGATTAATTGGAGTGAGTGAACCAGTCTCTGGCAGCATCTGACTACTGAAGAACGGATAAACATAAGCCATGTTGAACTTGACCCCCTTGACTCCTGCAGCAGCAAAGTCAGACTTCAATATTAATTTGGTGAAGTAGATTAATGTAACATGTCTTTGCATAACACTGTCTTTAAATAAGCTGGAAAACCAATAATCCACAAGAATGATACCAAATTTCATTCTGACATGGCAGTCACAACTGTTCAAGAAATTGAATTAACTTTCTGAAGGCTGGGCATGCAGGATGTACTGTATTTGCTCTTCTCTTCATTAGAAGCTGTGGAAATAATGAATCTAGTGGACTGCATGATTTGTGCTTACTCAGTGTGACTCCCTTACAGTTTGTCATTTCTTCAGGACCTTATTCCTCTATGTGTCACAAGCCACAGTTATTTTGAAAATGGGTGTTGAAATTCAAAGAAAAATTTTCTATCTGGCCAAATTGATGCCAATTTGACATGTTCTCTAGCAATAATAGGTGAATTTATCCACTCACATTTATCATGAGCAAAATTAAGTACAATTGTTTTGTACTGTATGCCATTTAAATGTGAGAGCCCTTTTCCCAACTTTGAGCAGAAATTCAAAGTTAGACAGTGGTCTCTCTAAACCACCTGGTCTTTGAAGTGAAGCTGGCCAGAAATTTTTGAAGCCTTTCAAGAAGGAAGAGGGTGAGGTTTTGTACTTTATTTTTCTGTGTGTTGTGTGTGTGTGTAGTTGTGAGGGTTTTTACAGAATATTTTATTTCAAACTTGCTGAAAAAGAGGTTTCAGTAATTTTTAAAGGTATTATCTTCTTGCTATTTTTTTTCCTTTGAACAAGTAAAATAATTTTAAGGTGTTTTGTAAAGTTTGAAATATAAATCAATATTCCTCCAATCATACCTTTCAACTAATCCAAGCCACTTCTGATATCATATATTTTTGAGGTATTAAAGAAATAGTAAAGATTTCAATATGTGGTTTAGTTCAGAAAAAGAAAAATCTTTTCAAAGGAGAAGAAAGCAATCTCATTCCCGGATTTACTTTGAAGTTTCTTCTCCATTTTTTGATTCAAATAACATGCACTAGTGGAAACAGAATTTAAAAACCACTCAGAAGAAGAAAAGAAATATCAGATCTTTAGCATGTAAAAGCACCCATGTCACTGCCAGCCCTTTTGCCACAGAACCCAACAGCACTAAAAACACCCATGGTTGTTGTGGCTGAGGTTAGCAAATGGATGGGCAGCATGAAATTCAACCACAGAAAAGAATGAGCCACCTAACTGCCCTAAAAGGAAAGCAAGTAGCTTTTTGAAGAGCTACAGTGCTCCATCACTGTAAAAGGAAATTTATTTACAAACTGGTTCTCCCCCTCTGCTGTTTTTATTGGAAATGAATGCTTTCTTCCAAATAATACTACTCTTGGGATAGCAACAAACTACACCAAAAGAGATATGTACAACCAATCATAGTGTACCAAAATTCACTGAAAGGGGTTTAGGTCCAGCGACACCCCAGGCAGCATGTGGGTTTGTTTGTTTGTTTTTCATTTGGGAAGGTCACTGTTACAAGGGGATTGTTATAGGATTATTTCATAGGGTTATGCTTACTTTCGTATGACCACAAGATAGTCTTCTTCTTCTGCAACTGCATTTATTTATACAGACATTTTACTAACTCAGTTGTCATTTAATTGTTAGGTTTTTTACTTTGGTTAGTATGACTCTTTAAAAATAAATTTCCTGTACAAGCTTGTTGTACAAGCTGGCTGTTTATGAGCACTGGATTGCTAACAAAGCAGAACTAATTCTGTATTTCCTTATTTTTTTTGTTAAAACATTTTTCTCTGTTTTGTGTGCTTGCTTTTTTGACTGGAACCACTTTTGTCTTGCTCCAGGTTTTTAACAGTGGCCTCAAAGCCTAAGCCTAACTAATGTACTTGTAGTCTGCCTCTTGATATCAGAATCTAATTATACTTTCTTAGGAAAATATAGTAATTACTATTAAAATGTAATTAAGTGAACAAATGTCACCTAAACTAAAATAGGGTGCTGAAATTATCACAGTATAGTGTTGCTCCAGAAACAGATATAATGCTTTCATTATGTAAAGTTTGTTTCTAACGGTGAGCAGTTACACAAGACACATAAGCTTCATAACTGCAGCCTTTTATCCTGACTGTGAGTAAATGGGCAATACATCATGGAATATGTAAATTCAGACAAACAGAGAATGGTAGTTAAAAAGCTCATCTAACACTAAAACATCCTTGATTTTCTGCAATTGTATGTCTTTGGGGAAAAATGTGTTGTAGATTATACATACTTTTGACTTAATAATTCAAAACAAATAGCTTCTACAAATTACACGGATAGTGATTCAGGAGGGTACAGAATAGCATTTTAATCTCTCCTATACCTTGAAGTACCCTGCTTCTCTAGCAGAGAGATTGAATTTGGTTCCCTGACAACCGTAACCATGTCAAGTTTCATCACAAAGGGAAGGACAGGAGCTCTGGGAAGCCTTGATAAACACTGAGCTTATAGGCCTATCCAAGTGCTTCTAGCTATCCTTGTAATTACACAGCAGATATTTTCTGAAGGCACAAAGGCTTAATAGATGCTGGTAATTTATCAGCTTCATGTGCTACCCTTCCAACAAATTACCACCGTCAGCTTTCCAACTTTCTTATCCCATTCAGAAACCTCTATGCATTATATTCTATTTCTGAAAAGTCTTCAATAGTAAATGTATTTTTTTATCTCTTCAACAAAAACTACTGAGCACATTGTACACCCAGGTTTCTACATGCACGTATAGTTGTATCTTACCCTGTGTACCAAATTCTGCTTTCTACTTGACAATGTAAAAAGCTTTTAACTTTGGTAATTCAAATGAACTAGCTTGTTCAGTACCACTTCCTTGTGTCATTGAAAACAATGTGTTCCTGAAGACCTTGGAGGGCCATAACCAGGTGCTAACCTGAACTAGAGTGGACTTTGACATCTTAGTGCCTCATTTCTTCCTCTCCAAACAATCCATGCAGTGAACTAGGCAGCCCCTCAGGAAATTAGCCTGATACTATGCCAAACATGTTCTTATGTTCCAAAGAAGCATAAGCTAAAAACTTTCTATATCCTTGCAAGAGTACCAGATAAAAACCTGGGATCTCAAGTATAAATCAAGTACAAAGCTGCTACCTGAGGCCTTCCATGGCAGAACTCCTAACTTCATGTTTTCTATAAACTTGGATAGATAGAAGGATCTATTAATATTATATATATGAAAAGATAAGCATTTTTAATGTAAAACACAACTACCTTTCTTGAGGATTAAAAATACATTAATGCTTATGGAAAGGATGGAAAGAGAGAGAGACAGACCAGAATAGCTCTTAGGTCTATTCTGTGGCCCAACAAAGAGCACCAAGTCTGAGTGTAATAAAGCCCCAATTACCTAATTTAGGGGAGGATTGCTGGCATCTCCTTCTACCTGATGATTTAATTTGGCTTGTCAGCCAGGGATAATTGGTTTCTGGTTGACTGAAAAAAGTGGCAGTGACATCAGCTCCCTGCTACCCTCCATGACTGAAATTCTTGTTGTCTCGTACCAGGGCCTCAGCACTCAGAGCGCTCTGGCAGCTTTACAGGTCTCTCACTGGGCAGTGCAATGGAAATGTAGCAAAGGAAGACACAGAGAAACTTCTTCATGCTGTTTACTATATACATCTTCACAATATATTTGAGAAACAAGATTATTCCTGTACAGGAAAGTCTGGTTATGCATGTTTTACTTGATAATGTTGTTGCAGTTACGATGGTCTAAGGCAATAAATAAAACTAGATTTATTGGGAGAGGCAATACCTTTTACTAACCAGCTGATATGGCTGGAAAAATAAAAAATACTTTGGGCACATGAAGTTTTGTGAAGTCATATTCCTAGAGCACTGGTTTTAGTTCCAGTGGTGACATACACCAGCTGAACTAATAAAAGATATTTCACTTCTCTCCAGTTCTTGCTTTGTTTAAAGATAAATTCCTCTAATGCTAGTGGCATATTATTGCAAAAAGTTTAATGTGCTCTGTTAAAAATACCACCCAAAACAACAGAAAATAAACATGTTAAGTCCTTGTTTCTCCTTTACACACCTTTAGGCAGGGGTACAGCTTCAGTTTACAGTAATTTTGTAGCATGGCTTAAGACTTACATCAGTAGTTATTCTCTCTGGTACACCTTTCCTCTCACCCCCTTTCCCTTGAACTGCCAGGCACTAGTGGATCAGGTGGAGCAGACAGGGATGGCAGGAAAACACGTGGGCAATTTCCCTCTACCCAGGATTTCTTCAATTGCCATTTTTCAAAGTGTGAAGGCAATACAGTGCACCTGTGAATCTACCTGTAAAGCTGGCCTAGTACTGAGTTCAAAATTAATAAATGTAGCATTTCTGCTTTATTGTGACAGCAAGGAGTGTCTTGTTCCTGGCCCCTGCTGATTTCACCTCAGGGCTGCACTGGATTAGCATTCCATGAGGAAATCTGTTCTGTGGAGTCTGTAGCCATACAGCTCTCTGCAACTTCCACACTGTATGAATCACCTGGGAAAAGATGGCAGTGGCCAAGATCATTGTTATTCAACTCATGTCTGCCTACAGAACACTCCAGAGAACAAAACCCAAGCAGAGGTGGTGTCCACCCTTCCCTGCACTAAACTTCCCGGATGGAATGAGGCAGGCTGATAAAGTCAGAGTGGGTCTGACCTCCTTCTCTCCATGTTTCATTTGCTGCACTTTAGAGAGGAGACAAGGCAAGAGCCCTGATCAACAAGATGCACATGTCAAACATCCATAATAGGGCAACCAGCCTCCAGCTGATTAGTGCCCCAGAGAGTGTTGGATTGAGAGACCAGGGTGGTCTTTTCACAGCCTATGTGAAAGAATTTCTTGGCAATGGTTCCAGAAATGGACTTTATTCAGCACTGTTAGCTAGAAAACTTATTGGAGTCTCCAGGCAATCTTATAACCTTTTCACTTCGCAGCCTAATTTAAAACATTTGTGTGTATGTGGTGATTGGCAATAAAATACACAAGAATCTCAGACTAGAGGAAGTGTAGGTTTTGTGGGTTCTTCCCTAGGTCCCACCCATCACTGACACATCTGGAATACAAAAAGGAAGAATGACAGCACGGGTCATGTTTCAGCAGTGTCATGCACCATGAACCCATAGCAAATTGGCTATAAAATTCCTAGAGAGAGAGAGATTTACCTTAGCAAAAATGTTGTGGCCAAAGTAAAGGCAGCTGTTTGGAGGAGGTTGTGAATGTATGTATTAATAGATTTATAACTACAGTCCTTACAGTGATCAGTTCTTAAGGAATAAATTGGCAATAAACTGAAATAATTCAGACAGGTATGAAAACTTGCATGCTATATTTATGTAATTTTATTTCTGTTTAGTTGGCAGCTAACTGTCTATTTGCTTATTGTTTAAACAGTGTTTGATTCAAGTATATGTAATTTCTAGTTTCACTGTATCTCAGACAGGAAAACTTTGAGCTGGAGAACAAGCACTATAAGATGGTATCACCTCCTTCAATACCAAACCTTATTGCACAAAGCTACTTCTTAATTTCCAACAATTAAAAACTATTTATTTGATCAATATACTGTTTTCCTGGACAAATCAAAGCAGCTGCATTTGCAAATTCTGTACAGTAGGTAAGCAAGTGCTTATTCTTTGATGACTTGATGTCTTTAATTAGTGTAAAAGTCAGCTTTTTAACCTATTTGGGAAAGTCTATTAACTGGCAAGAAAATGTAGCATGAATAAGGATTGGAACAAAAAGGATTAACATAGTTAATTTTTATCTTTGTACTTACTGTCTCTGTACTTTGTACCAACTGCAGAAGACAGTGCTGAAATAACCATAATGACTGGAGATTTCAAGGACATTTTGTTTCCAGAGCATAATTATTGTGGCAATCCCAGGCATGGTAATGGATCACTTAGCACTGTACGATTTTTCTTTGAACTAAATCCTTCATGTATCACAAAACAGGAAGAGAAAAAAAGTGTTACCTAGACTTGTGCTAAGTAAAAATGCCCGCTAAACTTGTACAGTTTGGCAATAAGCTGTAGATGCTTTGTAGACTGCATCTACAACTACAGTGTACTCAGCACAGAGTAAATAATAGTAGCAGCAAATAAAGAAAAAGCAGGTAGTTATCGAGGGAAAAAAACCCAAACCCTTCCCCAAGCCCCTCAACAGCACAAAAGAAACTATGCAAGTCTCAGGCCTGTCCCAGGGAGCACTTCCCTGGCTTGGTCATGTTTGCTGGCAAAATAGGCTGCATTTTCCATATGTATTTCACTCATGAAAACTGATGAAGCACTTAGTTTTATACTTTACAAATGAGAGATTTGTTTTGGAAACAGTAAGACCCAAGAAGCCAGTTACCTACTAATGATGTTTTTATGTGCTTGTTATTCAGATTAGAGTGAAATGTAAGGCTCAGCTTAAAATCTAAAGTGCCTTGCTCTAGAACTTTATTTTCCCATGCAAAATCAAAAGAGGGAAACTTATCAAATAGAGAAACTTATTTTTACAGTTTATGTACAGTTTGACTATTCTGCAGAAATAAAAGGTGGGCATGCACAAGGAACATCCTAAAAGAGCAGAGAAATAAGGAGATTTTTATCTTCAGCGCAAGAAAACCAAAGTGATCTTGATTGTTCTATTTTTATTGACACCATTGTTTCACTATAGAATAACTGAATGAAAGAACTGATACTACTTAGAATATTATTTGAAACAGTTTGTTCTTGAATTAATTTAATTGTAATGAAACGTGGAAAAACTCTCTTTGATCCACGAAGTAAGTTATAAGAGTAG
>VWYI01027903.1:108388-129530 GCA_013399455.1 Anthoscopus minutus | reverse complement strand
ACTCTATAATTTCATGATCACTCTGCCCCTAGCTGCCTCCAACCACTACATCCTACCAGCCTCTCTCTATTTGAAAACAGCAGGTCTAACATAGACCCTCCTCTGGTGGGCCCACCCACCAGCTGTGACAAAAAGTTGTCCTCCATGCACTCCAAGAACTTCCTAGACTGCCTCTTTTCTGCTGTATTAAGTTCCCAGCAGATGTCTGGTAAGTTGAAGTCACCTACAAGAACAATGGCTGATGATCCTGAAACTTTCTCCACCTGCTTGTAGAATAAGTTGTCCATCTCTTCTTCCTGGCTGGGTGGATGATAACAGACTCCTAGGAGGATGTCAGCCTTGCTGGCCTTTCCCTTAATTCCTACCCATAGGCATTCAACTCCATCCTAAGTTCCAACACCTATGGCGTCAAAAGCCTCCCTAATATAAAGGACCACCCCTCCACCTCTTCTCTCTTTCCTGTCTCTTCTGAAGAGCTTGAAGCTATCCAGTGCAGTGCTCCAACTATGTTAGTCATCCCACTGTATTTCTGTGATGGCAACTACATCATAGTTCTGCTGTTGCACCATGGCCTCCAGCTCTTGTTTGTTACCCATGCTGCGTGCATTGGTGTATGTGCACCTCAGCCAGGCTGCTGATTTCTCCCCTAACTCAGGCTTACCATCCTTGAGCCTGCTTCCAGACAGCCCAGATGCATCCCCTTCTTCCTTCAGACCTAATTTAAAGCCCTCTCAACAAGGTCTGCCAGTTTGTGAGCTAAAAACCTTCTGCCCTTAAGAGAGAGATGTATCCCATCTGGTTCCAGTAGAGCAGGTGCCATAAAAGTTGCCCCATGATCAAAGAATCCGAAATTTTGCCGATTACACCAACCCTTGAGCCATTTGTTAATGATGTGAGCTCTCCTGTTTCTTTCATAATTTTTCTCAGCCACCAAAGAGACTGAGCAGAACACTACCTGTGCCCCTGTCCTATCAACCACTTGACCCAGTGCCCTAAACTCCCTTTTAATCGCCTTGACACTCCTCTTTTCAATCTCATCACTGCCAGCCTGGGGTATCAGCAGTGCATAATAATCAGAAGGCTGAATCAGCCCATGAAGTCTCTCAGTGATATTTCATACCCGGGCTGCAGGGAGGCAGCAGACCTCTCAATGGGTTGGGTCCAGTTGATAAATGGGGCCCTCTGTTCCCCTCAGAAGGGAATCACCCACTACAATTACTCTTCTTTTCTTCTTGATGTTAGAAGCAGTGATCCATCTTACAGATGAGTCATAATTGGGAGGCTCACTGGGCAGAAAATTTTCTTCTAAATCTGGCTGGATATCTAGATTCAGGGCCTCATACTTATTCTGAAGTGGCACCTGCCTAGGGGATGGGGGTCGGGAGGAATTTTTATTATTGTTATTATCACCTCCCCAAGAAGGGACCCATTTCTACTCCCCTTCATCTACCAGGTGCCCTTCTATTGCCTGAGAGTGAGAGGCGTATGAGTCCTCTGACCCTTGGTGGGTCTCCCTTAAAGGTGTAAGGGCTGAACTCCACCAGACTATTTCTCTTTCACTTTCCCTGATACTCCTTAATCTTTCAACTTCCTCCCTAAGGAAAAGGAGGATGTTTACCTGTTCACACCAGAGGCAGGCCTCCTCCACAACACCCCCTGAAACCACCGATAAGCTCAAACACTCCAGGCAGGAATGGGTCTGTACAGACACATCCTTTTTGGAGGGCTCCACTCGGTCACAAACACTTATGTGGTACCACCCACAGTTTTCGACTGTGTTAGAACCATTACTAGCAGAAAGCCCAAAATCAAGCAGCCAACAGAAACACCTCAAACAACACACAGTACACCTTACTAGCAGTAAAAACCTACAACCCTGCCCGCGCGAACCGCCGCAAAAACTACCGTGACCACACCCCAGAGATGTGCCACGCCCCTGTTTACTGCCGTGACCACGCCCCAGAGACGTGCCACGCCCCTGTTTACTGCCGTGACCACGCCCCAGAGATGTGCCACGCCCGTTTACTGCCGTGACCACGCCCCAGAGACGTGCCACGCCCCTGTTTACTGCAGTGACCACGCCCCAGAGACGTGCCACGCCCCTATTTACTGCCGTGACCACGCCCCAGAGACGTGCCACGCCCCTGTTTGCCTACTCCCGTTCGCTGCGCTTCGGGTCTCCGCACTCCCCAGAAGCCTTTTATATCCGTCACTCAGGAACAAAGGAAGTTTCTCCTCCCGTTCCTGAATGGCTCCCAATGCAGTACTGGATCACTGATTGATTTAATAAAATGATTCTATCGGAATTACTTCACTTATAAAAATGTCTTAATCATAGCTTTAAAATAGTTTGCATACCACTATGAACACTCACATAGGCGGAGAGAAGTACAGATTTGCATGTAGGAGTGTAAATGTACTTATCAAAAATCCCCCTCAAGCTCTGTGAAATAAATCAAAACCCACCAAGTGTGGGTCAGGGGATAACTGACTGTCCTGTTCCCCACCAAGGCTGGGAAGCTGATGCTGCTGAGCTGTTCCCAGCTGTATCATGCAACAGCCCCTGGTGTGGTGAGGCAGCTTTCACCATCCTGCTGGTTTGGTTAAGGGATTTCTTCATCTTGCAGCTAGTTCAGTCAGGACTTGTCAGGGGAAGGAGCACAGGAGAGAGTGAATGACCACAGCCACAGGGCAGGGTATCCCAGATGCCTGGCTGAGGCCAAGGCTCATGGAGATGCAGCCGAAGCCCCTGGGGCTGTGCCTCTCAGGCTCTGGAATGTATCCCCAGGGGCCTGCCTGGTTCCAGGAGGGTCCCAGCTGCAAATGTGGAATAGACCCTCAGCCTGAAGTGCTTGGGCGCTGGTGTTGTGGCAAAGGGGGTTTGATGAGCAGCACAGGGCAGGCAGAAGCAGGTAGCTGTGGCCAAGCGGTGAAAGGACAAGAAATCCACTGGGGTTTCTCCACACAGGTTTGAATCCTGCCAACTGTGGGGCAGCTGACCCCGCTGCAGCTGTGACTCTCCACGTACTTGCACAGGTACCACCCCACAGGGGAGTGCCATGGATGGCAGCTGGGGCTTCCCAGAGAACTCCTGCACTTGCAGCCCTGTCTACCCCACACAGAGCAGCCACAACGAGGGGCTGAAGCCAGCCTGCCTCACTTCTAAACTGTCTTGTTAAGGAGGTCTGGATGCACCAGCCCTGCCCAGGCACTACTGGGAGCCATCTCCCACCCTCAGTAATGTCAGGCATAACAGGAATTGCACCAGGCAGATAGGGAAGCTCCTCATCTCCCTGTCTTGATGCCTGGGGCATCGACTGTTGTGATATGCAGAAGGAAAACTCTATAACTCACAGAGTAGTTATGAGAGTAGGTATGGATTTATTCAGCGCTGAGGTGCATGGGGGATAGCTCCTTCAAAGACATGCACCCCTTGGAGATTTGTTTCTTCCTCTTTATTCTTTACAAACTAGGGTTCTACAATATGCCTACTACATATTCATTTTCTAGCCCCGCCTGTCCTCGCTTCATATTAAAATTAGTTCCACGCCTATCTGCAGCTAAGCACTGTTCGTTGTTGGTCACTGATGGGCGTCTGGGGGTCTTTGGGGATGAAGCATATAGTCATCCTCTCAACTGAACTTTTCACCTTGTCTCCTTGCACATGCTCTTTTTAGTCCTTTGACCATCTTCTGGAGTTTTATACCAATTCTCTTTGGCTTAGGGGCCCAAGAGTCCCCTTATCTGTGGTGCTTTTGTTCTTGCATCCTGTTTGTGTATTCTGGCTTTTTTTCCAATCATTTTGTCTTGCTCTTTTCCTGTTTCATTATGTTCAGGTAAATGTTTACACAACTCATTTTGTGATTTTGTGATTTTGTCAGTCCCTTTTTAGTCAAACCATTTATTTATACATGATTCTTAATTCTTAATTTATCTTTTTCAGTTGGGCTGCAGGAATAGGAGAGCTGAGCCAGGAGGCAGGACAAGCCAGGAGCTGTGGGGGAGTGCAGCCTAGTGCAGCCAGGATAAGGCGTCACAGCCCCTGTGAAAGGCAAGGCACTAAGAGCTCTACAGCCTGCTTAATTACAAAAGCTCTGCCTAAGACCAAGAGTTTTTACCTCACAGTAGACATGACCTGAAGGCCCAACCTAAACCAGCTCTCACTAGCTGAGAACATCCCATTTGGACAGTAAAATAATAGGACATTTGTTTATAACAAAGACAATTAACAGTCCACTGAGGATCTGTCCTTTCAGCCTACAAAGGAAAAAGCACAGAGTGATTATGTCATCAATAGTATCTAAGTAGCCATCCCCACCCCCCTTCGAAAAAGATTCATGTCACTGGTCAAAAGAAATGGACTGTAAACATAAACTCTCCTCCTCCAGGCTGGCACCCCTCCTTATGCATTAATATCAGAATTCTGCTGGGTGATTCTGAGCAGAGGGAGCCTGTGTCCCTTCTTGGCCAGCAAACAACTGACCTGTCAGGCAGGGGCAGTCCTGCACTCTGCTGGGAGCAGAGCTGGATTTCTGGGCAGGGCTGCAGCCATCAGGATGTCTCTGGATTTTAGATGCTCTTGTCCCTAGCAAGGCCCAAGGCTGCAGCCTTCCCCTGGGGGTGTCTTGAGCTTGTGTAGTGCCAGCGTGGGTGATCAAAGGGCAGGTGGCCACGTAGGTCTCTGTGCAGGAGATGCAGGAGATGGACAAGGCCAGTCCCTGGAGCTGTGAAGCGCACGTCCAAGGGAGATGAATTTGTCAGGGAGTCCGTTTTGTGGGACAGGGGAGGCTGAGCAGAGAAAAAGGGAGAGAGAAAGGGCTGGCAGTGCCTGGCAGCATCAGGCCTGAGTGGGTGGTGGCAGTCAAGGCCCGGGGGAGCAGAGGGGTGCAGCAGGAGAATGCTGGGCCCATAACCCAGAGGCTGATGGATTGAAACCATCTAGGTTTCACTTAGTGCTAGGGCACTCTTTCACGAATGCTGCCTTGCCCACCAATTTTACCCTGCTTGGCTCTCTGGGCACCCTTGGCTCTCTTCTGCCCCTACCACCTGGCACGGCTCAGCAGCACAGGCACAGCTCAATCCCCAGCTTCCCAGCATGTGCTTGACTCAACGACCTGGGACTATTCTCTGTCCTAATCTGTTTGCTGCTGTGTCCATTTGTAGGGTGATCCAGGATCAGGGCCAAGCCAGTATTCCCCAGGGACACGGAACTGGCTGGTGGTGCCTAGGTGTTGGGAGTGGAGCAGACACAGAATGCTGCAGGGTTGTCTCTGTGGGAACAGGTAAGGGGCTGCCCTGTGCTGCACACAGATGATTCCATCTCCAGTCAGACTGCTGAGTTATCAGTAGTTTGTGGCCTCCATGAAAACATAATGCAGAGAGGTTCCAGACAGAGAGAGGAGGGAAAAAAGAAGGGTCAGGAAGAGCAGAGAGAAAATTCATAACATCATGCTGCTTCGGTTACAAGAATGTTGAGTAAAGCGGACAAGCTGATTGTGGATAAGAGTAAGGAAGGATTGTGTTTAATGTTTGTTTCATTGTTTTTGTTTTACTCATTATGTGAACCCCAAGCTGAATCTGCTTTGCAACAACAGTTTTTGCAAAGCCATGTCCTGCTGTTTATTTTGTCCTAGAAGAATTCTCATCTTATTTTCTATGTTTCTCATTCACTGAAGGAGGAGTGGGAGTGAGCAACTGGGTGGGCAGGTGGCTGTGCTTACCCCAGCACTTGCATGTACTCACAAATGCACCTACAGTGAGTGGCACAGCGTGAGTGGGGAGCGATACCGCTTCCAGTGTCTCCTAAAGCACTACCAGCACTCACATAAACAAGGGAGACTCTGATCCTTCTTCTGTGGCTGCTCAGGACTTGGGATTGGTACTGGACACACACTCTGTCTCTCCCACGCCCACACCCTGGGTCTGTGCAGCCTGTGCCTGCAGCTCGGTCCTGATCTGTCCAGGGTCCTGCTCCAAGCCTGGACACTCCCTGGCGCTGATCTCTAGTCGATGTAGACTTGCACAGCTTGAGTTTCTCAGCCAATATCTGACACAGAGAAACACTTATACTCTGGCAGCTTGTAGCAGCACGCAGAGATGTGGAAAGAGCCAGCGTGTGCCCGGAGCTGAGAGAAATGTGAACTGCAGGAGCAGGCACTGATGGGTTCGCCAGATGCGTTGGTGGTATAGTGGTGAGCATAGCTGCCTTCCAAGCAGTTGACCCGGGTTCGATTCCCGGCCAACGCAGACGGCAATTTTGTTGTCTCACCTGCTCCCAAGCAGCAGCACGGAGGCCGCAAGCTGTGTTTGTACACCTGTAATCCTGGATGGCGAACCGCGGCTTCTCGTCCTAGCCTGGCTTTCTATTCTCTGCCACGACGAACTTTCTTTTGATGAACAGGTTTCTTCTCATGCCCGGTTGCCTTGTGTTGGGTTGCAATGCAAAATATAATCAAAAGTATGTATTCTGTTACCATCTGGGGCTGTGTTCGTTGTCTATTCCATGATCCATCCATCTGAACTGGGGGATATCTTCTGTTACTGGGCCAGCTGTTGAAACCAGGTGTGACAGTGTTCTTTATCTCTTCCAGAGCCCATCCTCCCTCCAGGGGGATATCTCCTATTAATGGGCCATTGAGTGTCACTGCATGACTGATAAAATTCTATCATCCCGTTGTGAGATGCTCCACCCAGCATGAGGAGCCAAGCATTCCTACCTGGATATGGTCAGAGACTCAGAACACTACAGTCAGCCTTTCTCCGCTGGATTTCCAGAGGAAAGACCAGACCCATCCACACCATGGGACTTTCAGAGGAAAACTACGCCCTTCTATAGGATCACTGCTTCAACAGAACCACATCTGTCACTCCATGAGGACTGTAGCCACCACTTAATCAGACTGCTGCCAGCACCCTGACCAACAGGTTGTACTCTGACTCTGTCAGCAGGTTAGTTTTTTGTTGGTTTTCTTTTGTACTATTGTATTTTTATTTTAATTTCCTTAGTAAATAATTAATAATTATTGTTATTCCTATTCCTATGTCTTTGCCTGAGAGCATCTTGATTTCAATATTATAATAATTCAGAGGTGGGGGGGGGGTGGTCTACATTTTTTCTGTTTCAAGGGAGCCTCCTGCCTTCCTTAGCAGACACTTGTCTTTTCAAACTGAGACATCTCCCCAGTATTGTTCCCAGGGATTCAGACGAGGGTGATGAGAAATGCTCATACAGCACCAGCTCTTGGGGCCCTGAAGGACACTCTGTTTTCACCAGAGTATTTTTCCAGCTGAGGTGGCTCTGCGCTGGGTTCCTCACTGTTGGTACAGGAGGCAGATGAGAGAGATTTTCAGTGTTGCTGCTGCAGCTAGTTGCACCTGGGAAGCAAAGCATGCTGCTGTGGCACAGTAATGATGAAAACTGACAATGCCCAGGTGGGGGACCAGGGCATGAACTGCATTTCATAAGGCCACTTGTGCAATTTGGGGGTATAGGGGTAGGAGGCCTGTTCTTTATAAAATGTCTCAGTGTCACACTGGAGTGAAACAGCTCTCCATCCTCTACCTTTTCCATTTCTGCATTGCCAGCTGGTTAAACACTTTGCCATTCCCCTTCAGAGGGGATGCTGGTACGTACAATGTCTATGCTCATAACACAGAGTCATTTCATATGTAGGCACAGAACTCTGATTGCTGCAGTTTATTTTCCTATCAACACAACAGATAAGGCAAGGGGATGACTGGGTAGAAAGGAGCTTTGCAGAAAAAGCAGGTTTTGGGTTTCATCATTCTTGCCCTTTCCTAGGGAAAGGAGATCATATTGCTGTCTGCAACTACTTAGTGTGAGGGTAGATACTCTTAGGGAAAATGAGGGCAAATATTTTTTACAGTTGTAAGATGTGAGGTGATGGGTGCAAGCCAGAGAACAGGAAATTTGGATTAGATATGAGGGATATTTTTCTACCTTTAGGATAGTCAGACTTGGAAAAGGCTGCCCAGAGAGTTTGCCAAAATATTCTTGAAATTTTTGGAAACTTTACTAGACAAGACTTTATCCAGGTGGCTTGCTGTGTGCAAGGGAAGAGCTAGAGACAGCAGAGGTTTCTTCCAGCCTCTGTTATTTTGCATTTCTAATAATTACACCTAACATGTTGGGTTTTCAAACTTGCACCAGTCTGAAGCTGAGCTGCCAGGAGTTTTATAGAAGGAATGGCAAAGCCAGCTTCCTAGAAAGAGGATTTACACACTGACATCTGAACTGCTAGAACTGAACTTGCTACTACTTGTCTTGCTTTAAAAGGAACCTCCCTTGGAATGGAAAATATAACCCACTTCCTTCCAAATTAAATAATTTCCTGCCTTCAATTATGGGGAAATTATGGAGAAATTATGGGGAAAGGAACAACAGTTGTTTACTAGGATTTATTTATATGTGTGACAAGACAAACGAGCAGCACCGAGCAGAACCGGAACCGGCCCCAGCCCATCCCGGCCGCGGGCGCTGCCCCTCGCTGCGGCTCTGGGCACGGCCGGCAGGGGGCGCTGCTGGGTACCGGCCGGGCAGGCGGGCGCCATGGTTCTCCCGCGCCGCCAGGGGGCGCTGTGGCGCGGTGCGGCCGCCTCTCCCTCACACGGCAATGGCGATTTGCTCGGCGCTGCTGACGTGGTTTGTTTGCCTTGTAATACGTACGCATACTAGTAAAGAACTATTATTCCTTTCCTTGTATTTCTGCATGAAAGCACTGTAATTTCAAAGTCATAATAGCTGGGAGGGAAGGGGGTCATATTTTTTCAATGACAAGGTGGGGAAATTATGGATATGGCAGACGCCTGTCTTTCAAACCAAGACAATGAAGGTGACGTCTCCACCTTCATTAGCATCTGCAGTGGCCCAGTTCTTGAACCCAAAAGTGTCTCAGGTGAGAGGTCCCTTTCTTTGAGTACAGTCGTGGTACACACCTCAGTACCCCAGAAGGCAAGATACTGATGGTACAAGACTGCAACATCTCAATAGGGTCAATAACTTTTGGGGGATGGTCACCCCAGGACCAAAAAACCAACCTCCCAGGGGTCTGCCCCACATCCTTATGTCTGTTAGAAAGAGGCTGTGGGGCTGAAGAGGGAAGTCACAGCCAGTAACCCCTCAGGGCAAAATATGCTCCGTGCTGGTGACATCCTCAGCTTCTCCTCAAAATGAGGAGTCAAATCTCAGTGCCGACAGCCACTTTTTGTGCCTGAGTCCTGCTGCCACAGGGCTGCTGTGAACACAGTGGTGCTGTCACAAGGTGTGTGATGTGCTGAGTAGCCCCAGCCCGAGGCTTTATGTTCTCATATAGTTTTTTTTTTCCAAAATATATTTCCCGTTTCCAGCAGTTCGGGAAACCATGCTCCCGAATTTGTGAGAAATTTGTGCAAAAATCCACCCATCTGCCTTCTTATATGTTCCCCATAAGACACCTGCCTGTTTTCCTAAAATCTGATGGACACGTGGTTGTATGCGACAGGTGAATGGCAGCTCACATCAGGCAAACCAAAAACCAGAAGATACCAGATGGGCTTTGTCTCTGTTCCGCTTTCAGCAGCATAGTGGGGACTTAGCCTGTGGTTCATGAGAGGAGGTCAAAGCTATAGCGGGAGGTGGGGCACCACAGCGCGTTCATTCGTTGTCCCCTTCTCTGGGGTTGCTGGGCTATTCCCGTCACCCTAGCCCGGCTGTTGGTGCCACTGAGTCCTCGGGGCGGAATTAGAGATGGTAGTATACACTTGTAGTCCCTACATAGTACCGACAGCAGAGTGGCGCAGCGGAAGCGTGCTGGGCCCATAACCCAGAGGTCGATGGATCGAAACCATCCTCTGCTAGTTTGCGTTTTTTAATGCTCATGTTTCTAGGACAGCGGAGCTGCCGCTGAGCCACCAAGTGGCGGTGCAGCCCCCAGCCCCCGTGGCCGGTTAGCTCAGTTGGTTAGAGCGTGGTGCTAATAACGCCAAGGTCGCGGGTTCGACCCCCGTACGGGCCAGCTAGGCTTTTCTCGAATTTCAAATATTTTTCCACTTCCAGCCCTCCGTTTCGCGCCAATGAGGGTACAAGGAAATAGTCTGTAGGAAAACAGGGATCGTGCCTGCCCTGCTTAGCCTGGGCGGATGGTACACCGGGAGAACTTCAAGCCTCTCCACGTTTTCCCAACTCCTCTTTTTGCAGGTGTTCATTCCAGTTTAAGGATACACTTCACCAGGTGCCTGTGGCAGGTGCACTGCCTCCGGACCTGGGGCTCACCTCAGGTGTGTGGCCTGATTAACCATTGCACCTGCTGGTGCTGTGGAGAGGCTGAAGGTCAGACCTCAGCAAGCAAGGTTTATTGTGACCATCTGACGACAGATAAGAAGCTGGGGTACAGATAGAGCCCTGGGCAGGCAGGGCAGTGGAATCAGTTGTCCTGAGAAAACATCTCTTGAGGTCTCCCACCTTGAGTCAGGACACTGCCCAAGGTCATTCTGTGAGATTTAGAGCTCTCAATTTATTGGGTGAGTGTTTGCACATTGTGTTACCCTTCTTGAATCATAAGAATTCTGAAGTCAGATAGTATAAATTCCCACTTGACATCACACATCTCTGTGCAAAGACTGACAGAGCTTTAACTAGTTTGATTTGCTTATCTGCTTTAACTGCTTTATAAAACAAATGTCTGTGGGTTTTATGAGCCTCCTTGGTAATGCTACAGTAAACATAGCCCATTTAAACAGTGATTAATTGTCAAAAATCAGGTTTGCACAGAAAGTGCACCAGTGTCCTGCCCATGTGCCTGATTAATCATGCTAAGAGTGACAAATGTGCAAATCCCCCACTTTCAGTCACCAGTGAGATTCAGTATGTAACCCCAGGAGGCACAGACTGCACTGTAATCCTAGACTGGCGGATAGGCAATAGATGTCACACAGGTCATCATATCCTTATCCCTCTATTTTTCCACATTTATGGCTCCCCTAAAACTACCTTGATTCCTCCTTTACCCCACTTTTTGTTCCTTGCCTGAACATCCCGTAAGACACAATCCAAAAATGCTCTTCCCTTGTATCCCATACTGTGACCTCTGGGAGCAAAGCGAGGGACCAGATGTAACCTGCAGAGTGGCCACATTTACCCTCTGGATGTGAGCCACTCTTTGAGCCCAACAAGAGCACTGGGAGCAGCCAGGACAGGGAATCCCTAGCACAGTGGTGGTCCCTAGCGCTGCTCTACCTCCCCATCTTGTCTTCATTCCAGGAGATGAGCTTTTAATCACGAAACCTAATGCTGTCTCATGGGGTAGGAGGGTTCCCTGCAGCCCTGGCTGACTCTTAACACCCATAAAAATACCCCATATCCTGCCCTGTCCCTTCCAGTGTCCCTGGCAACCTCAGGGGACCTACAGCCCCCAGGACATTGAGCTGAAGTGCTACAGAGGACAGCCCGTGCCCCAAGCTGCTGCACCCCAGGCAAGCCCCAACTCTGCAGCCCCCAGCAGCAGCTTCAGCTCTGCACAGCCTGGAGAGAACAAGGCTGAGGTTATGAAAAGGGTTGAACATGGGGTGGGGGGTGACAAGGGCCAGGGATGTGGCTCCAAGAAGGGGGGTCAGGGTTGTAGTTGGAGCTCAGGTATGGGATGCAGCTCTGGGTTCTCAGGTGGGATCACTCTTGAGCACTGGTATTCTAGAATATCAACCTTCTTCCTCAGGTGCCACATCCCTTCAATGCTTGATCCTATGGGACTGTATTAAGCAGATGCCCACAGAGGCCAAACTCTGCTCTCTTGACACCCAGCACTGTGACCATAACTTGTGCCTACCTACCTCCCCTCAGGCCTCTGAACTCCACCTCCTCAGTTCTACCAAGGGGAGCAGGTGCACTTCATTATCTGATCAGAGTAGGAGAAACCCAGACCTTGCAAATCTCAAATTTTAGCACCTGTTGAAGTAGGTTTGTAAGAAGTAGATCTTGAGTTTAGGAATCACCATCTAATGCCCGTAGAATGGAGGCACTTTCTCCTAATTAGGGACATAGAATTCACCAGCAGCCCCTGAGCTCCCAGAAGCATTAGGAGTCACCCTACTGCCTGGAGACCCTCTGGAACTATGCATGGTAACACTCGAGCTCCAAGAAACCCACTTGCCCACTTATCTAGGCGATGCGTTGCATTCCATGGCAGCAGAATCAAGTCCAGAGAAGTCGGGTGACCAGCATGAGATACAATGAGATGGGTCTCTCCTTGTTTAAGCTCAAAGATCCATTTATTGGGGCGTCACCAACACAGGAACAAACTCAGCTTAATCCAGAGACAGAGAAGTTCAAACAGGGGCAGGGTGGTAGGATTTATAGAGGAAGGGTGGAATTTTACCTTTCCTAGGCTTAGGGAATACCTCTTCCAAGGCAGAGGGGTGGAGTCCACTCTTCCCAGGACTCAAAGCCATGCCTCGCACTTTAACAATAACCAAATCTTTGCTCCCCTGAGCATGGGCACCCCACAATGATGGAGCTGTTCCCTCCCTTATCTGGCACAACCTCCTCATTTGACCTGGCTCCTAAGGCAAAGGTGGCTGTAACACTTTGCAAATGAGTACCAACATCAGCACCACTGGGATGACTGAACATGGGATTTTGTCTTGGGAGAGATCAATCTGGTTTAAGAGATAGGTGCTACAATGCTGTAAACAGGCACATGGGGAAATAGGGCAAGCCAGATGCAGGAACATTTCCTAGCAGTCTGCATGGCCAAAGGAAGTTTTGGAATTAAGAACCAACAGCTCTGTTCCTTGTATTACAAATCGTGTTTTTAGGTTAATACATACAACACACGCAGCTTTAACAAGCATAATTTATATACATTTTCAAGCATCAAAATCCATCTGTTCTAAGGCCTTAAGTTAGGTACTGTTGGCTCCCCCACTGTTCTTCCCAGAGGTTCCTGCCTTCTGTGTACGGCTTGTGCTTGGCTGTCGGGGCATCCTCTGGGCAGATCCTTCCCGGCTGCTTCTTTCGGCCAGAATCTGTGACACACTGACAGCAGAGCTGGTTTTATGTCTCCCTGAATAAACAAATACATCCATTAATTTCTACATCCCAACCCAAGCACCACCACACAGCAGCTAGCCACAAGCGTTCCCTCAGGAACCATGCAGGAGGCAAAATTCCATTATATCTCACAAACATCTTCAGCATCTAGTGCAGAAAGCAAACTGGTGAATTCAGCCCAACAGGTATCAGTGCCACAAACACCAAAAAAGTTACAGTAGAAGTAGTCTTAATTTTCATGAGGTTTAACCTACGAGGTAAGCAGCCAATTTGTTCCAGTCATTCCACACAGGAATAGCAGCATAGCAAACAGCACGGCTGGAACAACAAGAGCTTCCAACACCTCGAGCTGGGATAAGTAAAAGGATGTGCCAGTGTCCACTGGTGTATGAGACTGTTGCCACATCATCAGTTCTCACACACTTCTTTCCATGTCACTTCTGTCACTCAGTGAACAAATTTGGATTTCCTATCATTTTCTGGGTTTTTCAGGTACTGAAGACTTCTACACAGGACTTCCAGATGCTCTTACTGAGTTCAGGAGGTGAGAGTTCCCCTCCTGGAGGAACAACTGACAGGCTCTAAGAGGCAGGGCAGGAACAGGGAGCAGCACTAGATACAAAGGGAGAGGGGGCAACGCTCCTTGAGGGAGCAAGGGGCAATAGGATCCTATCAGAGTAGAGCATGACAGACTCAGTGTTGCTGATACAAATGTCAGGAGGGAATGAGGGACACTGACTTTTCTTGCCACTCCCTCAGGTGAGATAGTAGGACTCACTTTAAGAAAGAGAATAGAAGGAACATGATGAACAGTTTTTACTGAAGACTGCAAACTCCACAAAGCATCATAAAAATGAGTAATAGGAGTAAGAAAAAACAGGAATACAGTGGGCTGCAGTTACAGGCATGCAAATAAAATGAAGAGTGATATTTTGGCAACCATTCACAGTGCAACTTGCACAATACCAACAGCTGCTCTACACTCTAGAGTCTCCACGGACATGGTTTGGAAATCATTATCCTGGACCATTTGTGCTATGGATAGTGCACAGTTACTTACCAGACCATCCCTTCTCCTTGGATCAGCTATCTCGGAACAGGACTAACATCAATACTACCAGTTAACACCTTGATGCACCAGAAAGACAATCTCAGAACTTCTAAGCAGGAGCAGGTGGCCATTATTAATCCGTAAAATTTGGGTGGCACAAAAATGCATTCACTTATCCCAGCCAGGTCAGGTGCTCTTGAAAAACTCTCTTGTCAAGCACAGCAGTGATGTGCTAGCAGTCACCATCCCATGTCAGCTAACTAGCCTTGCCAGCTGTGCTGTAGCTTGGGCACTTTCAAGCAGCTTTGCTAAATCAAGTGTTGTTCGTGAAAACAAACATACTACGCAAAGGTAATATGTGATCTCACAGTATTTGAGAGAAAAAGTGTGGTAATGCATCTGAACAACTTAGGCCATGGTGTGCACCAGCCAAACTGTCTTATCAGACACTCTGGAATTCATCAAGGTTGCTGAGGCATAAACTGTACTAAAATAAGAAAGAAGCTGAGAAACAGAGAAAACAAGACCACAAGAAACAAATAACAGTGGGCATCTGAACACCTGCATCTTGACCAATTAGAAGGCATGAGGGATGCGTGAACAGCATGAGGGATGTGTGAACAGCTACCAATCAAGTAGTGTGTGATCGTGTGAACAGTAGTTTTAGAGTCTATAAATAAGTGCATAATGTAAACAATAAACAGCTTCTGCAAAACCTTATTGGTTCATAGCACAGAGGCTCCTCGCTCCCATAAAAAAGTGACAGGAATAAAAGCATTATTCACCATGATGCTTTTAGCAATCCTGGATGTGTCCCCAGGTCAATGTTCACCCCTTCTCACATCCATCTGTCTCCTGAGAGGTCAGGTCCTCAACCCACATACAACCCCAGCAATGTGCACACACACACACTGGTACCCTCATGCACTACTGGGGTCAGGCTCTCAATGCTCTGACCCAGCCAAAACAACTCGGGGAGAAAGAGTCATCTGACTGAAGAGAAGCTGTGCTCAAAGCACATGCCCTCCATCCCCCTAGCCTTGAAATCACAGTAAAACAAACCACTTAAACTGCATAAATACCCAGAATACTTCTGGAAGCAGCCTGTGCAGACCCATGTACCAGACAAGAGCAGCTTCTGAAGTGTGCAGTTACAGGCATGGTTTGTGCTTCCCTCAGTTACACTATCAGAAACAACTGATTCAATTACCACAAACCACAAAAAGCAGCTCAATGACCATAAACTGTCTGTAGTTCAAGAACTACAGATGAACAAAAGGTTTTCACTGATATTTTCCTTGGTGACTGTCATGGTTTGACACTCGCTAAATGCCATGCATCCACAAAAGCCATTCACTCACCCTCTCATGCTACACCTGGGCAGAGGAGAGAAAATTTAACAAAGGGTTCATGAGTTAAGGACCAGGAGGAAGCACTCTTAAGGGCAAAAAAGGCTCATCTTACGGATACAAAGTGAGTCTCTTACTAACAAAATCAGAGAAGTAAAATCAGGCCTTAAGAACGTATTTTCTTCCCCAAGTCCCTCCCTCCTTCCCACCAACAGCACAGGGAGATAGGGGGTGGAGGTTTTGGTCAGTTCATCACCTAAACTTTTCTTCTGCTTGGCTGAGGGAGGGAAGTTGCTCCCCTGTAAGACTGGTAAGAGGTCCTTACCTTTGAATGGGTCTGGCTGCCAAATAATAACTGCAGCCAAAATAGCTACAGAAGCAAAAAGTAAATCAAGAGAGAGACTAATCAAATACCTGCCTCCCCAAAGATGACCCCAGAAACAGGAGCTGTTTATCTCCTCGAGAGCCAGGCACAGTTTGGTAAGAATAGTATGTGCACATAGGTAGTCTGCAAGGCAAGACCTGACAGAAGGGAAAGGGATTTAGAGGAATACTGTACATGCCAGACTTGTGTGGTTTTGTTGCACAGTAATGAGGTACAAGATTGAATGGTAACTCTGAGTGACAGTACATTCTTTCCCTCCACCCTACCAAATAAACACTCAAAAAATCAGACTCAATAGAGCTCTTAGAGAAAAGCAAGGAACTTCTTCCCTGTCTTCTCTTTCTGAGAAGACATGCAGACTACAAAATGTCTGGGAATATTTTCAGGTGCAAGGCACACATCACCATCACTCAGATCCCATGGAGATATTTAATTCACAATTAAAGCATAGTAGCCAGTATAACCCACAGGAAAATTCACTACATGATGTATAAACCCCAGATTAAATAAATACAGGATAAATTCTTTGCATCTCCAAGGGGATTCCCTCTGCCATATCAGAGCTTTACACAGAATTCTCCTTGTCAGCATCAACCTTATCTCCTTAATACAGGAATCTACACTACAAATCCCACATCAAGTTGAACCCTGAGATAACGCAAGGCTGAGTGGAAGAGGAATGCAAAGCAGCTGGCATGGTTAGCCAGCAGCACCCAAGAGTGCTGACAGTCAACACTCCAAAAGGCTGATCACAACTAAAGACAGACTGCAAAAAGGGAAAGAAACAAGTGAGAAGAAGGGATAAACAAGGAAGGATAGAAAAACACAAAGATGGCAAGAAGAACATGCAAGAAGGACAAAGCTGGTAACAAGCTGTTTCATATGCTGGGGAGCATTTGTGAAACAACTGAACAGCGACACTTAAAATTCTGAGGCCTTGACAGTATCTAAATACTTATAGGGGAAGAAAGTAGTTAAAAATCCAGGGGCAGAAAAGGACATGTAATTGTCCACAGCATGTATTTCGACACAGACCATAAAAGAGTCCATGGCTGGTGATGGGCTCAGCCCATGGCTGGTGATGGGCTCAGTGTTTTTTCCAACAGACACTGGAATTTGTGAGAGTTTCCCTGGGCAGAAGAGCATTCTGATCCCTGCTATGCACAGCTTCTTTCTTCCTGTGTCAATTAGTTCCTTGCAACCTTAAAATCCACACACCAAGTGACAGACCCACAAAGGAGACGGGTTTTGAAAAGCAAATTCATGTTAACAATGCATTCAAAAGAGAAATTAGCTGGGGCAGAGCTTCGGGAAGTAATTTTATGGGAAGACACACTTTCTGGGGAAATAGGGAACGTGAAAAAAGAGGTTGGAGTGCAAAGAGTGAGAGAAGCATCAAAGACTAAGATCAGCCTACAAAAAGAGGAGGGCATTGACAAATGCATGTGTATAGAGAAGTAGAAAACTGCAGGGGAACCAGCAGGGACTTGAGGGTTGGCTGATGGAAACAGAAGGCACAGAAATAGTATGTGAGAAAAAGGGATACTTAATTACACATATGTCTAGTCTAGGACAAACTCAATACCATTGTCCTTAACAGAACCCTCCTCACACACACAAAGGATTCTTGGGAAATTCCTTCCATTTCAAAACAGTGCTTTCCCTCGTGAATGAAAAGCTGAGGGACCATTTTGAACGTAGCTCAAATTAAGCGGCATCAATTAAATATGCCAGATGCATGCTCCAATATCCACACAAAGCAATTTGCAGGCAGCTGTGATGGATTCAGTTAGCAGCCAACACAGAATACCACGGCCGTATTCTGTGGGAAAATAGAGAGCTACTCATTTCAGATTCCCTGATGCTTCATCGGCACAGAAGTTGAAATAACTACAGGGCATCCCCCACCAAGAGTGCTGATCAGAACTGCTGCATCAGCCTTATTTAAGCTGTTTTTAAAAGCCTCCCTGCACCATGATGTGCTTTGGGAAGCCTAAGCCAGGATCTCATTACTAATACAACTGGAGCAGAGCAGGCTTGGGTGATCTTTGGTGAGATCAGGATTCCTTCAGCCACATGGCTGCCTTCTGACGGGAGGAAGTGCAGGGGCTGAGCTGAAAGGCATGAAGCAGTTTGAGAAGCTTGCAAAGGACAATCAGTGTTCTTGTTACAAGCACAGAGCTTGGGCTGTAACCACACAAATGAGTCCCAGTGATGCAGAAGATGCATCTCCCCTAGCCAAATGCCGGGTCCTGGATGGAAGCTGCACCATCCTCTTAAATGGAAGCAGCAGCTTCCAACAAGAGATTGCAGAGCCAACAGCAGGTAGCACTTAGGTTCCCTTTCTTTACAGCAGCTCCTAAAGGGAAAGGAGGCAAAGCAAGGCAAGGCAAACCAAACACTCCTGCAGAACAGATCCAGCCCAGAGACCACCCCCAGACACTCTGTTAACACTTACCCAACTCCTGAAGGATGGACTTGGACTGTGACCAGAATGAGAAAGCTCAGTGAAAGAGAAGTGATTCTTTTTCAAGTTGAAGGATGGCAAGTTTCAATCAGGTTTTGGGAAGAAATCCTTCCCTGTGACGGTTATGAGGCCCTGGAACATACTGCCCAGAGAGGCTGTGGCTGCCCAATCCCTCAAAGTGTCAAAAGCCAGGCTGGATGGGGCTTGGAGCAACCTGGGACAGTGGAAGGTGTCCCTGACCATGGCAAGGAGTGGAATGAGATGAGTTTTAAGGTCCTCCCAACTCAAATCACTCTCTGATTCTGTGATCCTTACAAGGAGGACTGGACAAAATACATCCTTCATCTTAACGGGATCTTACCAGCACCTCTTAAACTCACAGAAATGAAAACACAGGACTGAAGTTGTCACAAACCCCTGCTGAGCTTAAGTTCTGCCTAAAGCATTTCCTGAGCATTAGCTTTTCAATGATAATTTTATTCACAAAGGAATGAGCTGATGCAGTGGGTGCTGTGCGACAGCAAAGTCACCCGGGCTGGCAGAAACTAAAAAGAGAACCTTTCATTCAAAGTGAGTCAGGGCTTTAATTTAACACAAGCTTACAGAAAACAAAAAACTTGACACAGCTAGGAAGACCAAGCCTTCTGACAAGGTACAGAAGTGCTGTCCATCAGAATTTGGTCAGGGATGAATGTGAAAAGAAAGAGGAGCCCAAGTGCCTCTTCAACACTATTACCAAGAAACAGCTTGCAAAGAGGGCGAAGCCAAGCTTAGCATCGAATGCTTGGCCACATCTGCAGGAGAACTGTGGCTTGATGCGCAGTCCTCCTGCTTCAGCAATTCCAGTGTATTAACTTGCACCAAGGACGTATTTTAGCCTTGGGAAATAAGGCAGCAATTGGCCAAACTGGCCACTGAAAACCAAACTAATACTGAACATATTTACCACAAGCAACACCATCTTTCCCTGAAATTCATTACACTTCAACTTTGGTTCCAAGGGCTTGTCCCAGAGCACTCTAGGATATCAACATGTCAATTTTAACATCATACTACGAAGAGAAAAGCCCGTCTGGACACACTAGAACTAAAATCTGACTCAGATCAGGAGATGCTCTGCTGAAGATGCAGAATGAGCACCAAATTAAGCTCTTAAGACAACTACTAACTCCTGCAATCTCAGCCTCTCTAAGACGCCTGCAGCAGGATGGTAGAAGGCAACAGTTAAAAGCACATCAACTCTGCCTTTGGGCTTCTGGCTTTTCCTCTTGAGAAATTTAATGCTGGTTAAATTTCAAGTGGCCACTGCCCTGTTACAAACCTAAGTAAGCCCACTACTAGCTAAAATTAGCTCATAGCAGTAGCCCAGTGCTAGAAAAAAAATCCTCACTTGTACTGAAAGTACCACTCAAAGAGCAAACATGAGAGAACAAAAGCTGCTCCACATTACAGACAGGAACATAAACATCAGCAACATTCCTTCATAGTTTGAGCAGCATGTAACAGCTGGAGCACCAACAGAGAAGAGCAAAATTCAACAGCATTTTTTGTTCAACATCTCTGCTCTTTTGGGATGTTTCCTCTAAATGTGGTAGCAGAGTAGCACAGTGCCTCACATTTTTAAAAATCCAAGGGCTGCACCTCTCCCATTTTGTTTAGGAAAAAGTAGTGAGACAGGTGTCTTCCCTTGCCCCTGTGCATATTCAGTCATTTCTTAGTCACATCTGAGGCTTCCTTCTTCCACCTTCTCTACAGGGAGTTCTTAACCAAGAGCATCTCCTGAGAAAGGGAAACTTGTTCACGGTGAGTCCAAGGAGTCCTGGACACTTTACCCACACACTCCATGTGGGTTTCAGCAAACTGCCTGAGTTCCTCTCAGCTGCTCAAAGAGGGGATTTTCCTTGAGCCCTGCCTTTATGAAGTGCCAGATTGTGCTATAACTCCTTTATCCTGAAACTTTTGATTGCTTTTCAAATTAATCCCCCTTTCAACTTCACTTCTGACAAGACCTGCCAGCATAGTGGAATGAGTAAACATGCCCAACCACCACCACTGCCCCTTTCTGACACTTTTGAGCACAACAGAGATGAACTTTTCCACTGTGAACCCAGGCTTACTGACAGCAGACCTACTTTAGTTACTCCTTTTTAAACGTCTTGGAAGTAATCCAGAGTTGGTGAGCCAAAAGTCACGTCAGAAAATTTATTAGAAATTTTATTAGAACTGATTAGGAATAAAATAAAATTATATATACTATATGTATATATGGCAAAAGTTCACGGCTATGGTTGTTACTGTCCATGGAGATCAGAGTAGTAAAGAGAGATAAATGCATTCAAAAGCAGTAACTATTTTAGCTCACAGCCCCCCACAGCCTTCTACTTCATCTTCCCACACAAATATCATCTCTAGAGGATGGAAACTGCTGCATGAGCGTTAGAACCCACCACGCACATGGGGATAGAGTAAAGGAAGCAACACAGTTCTCCTCCTTTTCCAGAGACTCCTCACGGGCCAGAAACGTTGAGTTATATACAAACAAAGCAGCACTGAATAATATTGTAGACTGAAGGTTGCTGGGGTTTTTTTGAGGCTTCGGTGAGCAGAGCCAGGAGGCTACAAAATGCAGCACAAGTACTGCCGCAACCTCCCCCCTGACCCTTTGCTGCCCAAAAAACAGAGCATTAAGACAACCAGGGCGCGGGCGGCGGTCGGGCCGGGCCGGTGTTCACACCGAGCCGCCCTCCCGGGCTCGGCCGAGCGACCCGCGGGCCTCTTCCCGCGGCGGCCCGGGGACGGGGCAGCGCCAGGCGCGCTCCAGGCCGCGGCAGCCGCAGCGCAAGGCTGG